>SCLH01000076.1:6979-30806 GCA_004367855.1 Oikopleura vanhoeffeni | reverse complement strand
GTTCGGTAACCGTTTTTATTTACATCATAGAAACCCAAATAGAAAATCATAGCTATTTTTCATGTGTTACCGACCATTAATTAGGGTTCATCAAAGAAAATTTTAATCGTCGTTCCGTCTTCTTCAGATTCGGCAAGCTCGATTGAAAAAGTTCAGAATTCGGCAAGCTCGGTTTGAAAAAGTTCAGATGCAAGTCGTTCGGCAAGCTCGGTTTGAAAATTTTCAAATTCGGCAAGCTCGGTTTCGGCAGCTCGGTTTGAAAAAGTTGAGATTCGGCAAGCTCGGTTTGAAAATTTTCAATCGGTAAGCTTCGTTTGAAAAGTTTCAGATTCGGCAAGCTCGGTTTCAAAAATTTCAGATTCGGCAAGCTCGGTTTGAAAATTTTCATTCGCAAGTTCGGTCGGCAACCTCGGTTTGAAAAAGTTCAGATTCGGCAAGCTCGGTTTGAAAAATTTCAGATTCCAGGCAAGCTCGGTTTGAAAAAGTTTAATTCGGCAAGCTCGTTTCGGCAAGCTCGGTTTGAAAATTCAGATTCGGCAAGCTCGGTTTGAAAAATTTCAGATTCGGCAAGCTCGCGTTTGAAAAAAATTAAGATTCGGCAAGCTCGGTTTGAAAAATTCAGTTCGGCAAGCTCGGTTTCGCAAGCTCGGTTTGGAAAAGTTTCTATTCGGCAAGCTCGGATTTCGGCAAGCTCGGTTTGAAAATTTTCAGATTCGGCAAGCTCGGTTTGAAAATTTCAGATTCGGGCAAGCTCGGGTTAAAAATTCAGATTCGGCAAGCTCCGTTTGAAAAGTTCAGGATTCGGCAAGCTCGGTTTGGAAATTTTCAGATTCGGCAAGCTCGGTTTTGAAAAATTTCAGATTCGGCAATTTCGGTTTTGGCAAGCCTCGCTCGGTTTGAAAAATTTCAGATTCGGCAAGCTCGGTTCCGGCAAATTCGGTGGTCGGCAAGCTCGGTATCGGCAAGCTCGGTTTAGGCAAGTTCGGTATCGGCAAGTTCGGTGATCGGCAAGCTCGGTTTAGGCAAGTTCGGTATAGGCAAGTTCGGTATCGGCAAGTTCGGTGGTCGGCAAGCTCGGTTTCGGCAAGCTCGGTTTCGGCAAGCTCGGTGTTCGGCAAGCTCTGTATCGGCAAGCTCGGTGATCGGCAAGCTCTGATCGGCAAGCTCGGTTTCGGCAAGCTCGGTTTAGGCAAGCTCTTTCGGCAAGCCCGGTGTACTCTCCGCATTCGGTTAATTTTATCTCCCTGTTCACAGTCATCAATCTTAGACATATTATCAGAGGTCGGCACATCTGAAAAAAATTTTGGATCGGATCGGTCGCCGCATTTTTACCAAATCTAATTTATTTTCAAAAAAATAGAATCGAATCAGCTCGTACAAAAATTGGATCGGATCTGGATCGGGTCGGTCGACTTTTGAGAAAATTGGATCGGATCTGGATCGGATCGGTCGCCTTTTGAAAATATTTGATCTGATTGAGATCGGATTGGTCGCCTTTTGAAAAGATTTGATCCCGATCCGATCCAATTGTGCCGACCTATAGTAATATATAGGTAATGTACTATAATTTTGATTTGAGACTATGTTTCGAAGTTTGCGAAAATTCGAATTATCACTGATGTTTAAAAACATATTTTTAAAATGAAGTTTTGTATCGAATTAAAATGTATTTCTTCTCCGTTAGTTTGACCTTAAAAATCTGGCATTATCCAGATTGATTTGGTCAGGGTGAGTTAAAGTCACTCAATCTTCTAAAAATATATTTATTATTTCAGCGAGTTCTCCAGTTGTTTATATATATTTATATGATATAATATATCTGCCTGATATTTGTTTTTAATTGCGTGGTATGAAAATGGCCTAATNTCGGCAAGCTCGGTTTCGGCAAGCTCGGTTTAGGCAAGCTCTTTCGGCAAGCCCGGTGTACTCGTGTTATCTTGGCATCTCGCCTCCGCCCACGCGGGACCAATTCAGAAAATACAATATTTTGATTGCTTCAAAATATTGTATTTTCTGAATTGTTTTTTTTTCAGTATAATTCAAGAATAAACCAACAATTTTCTTCAACGTTTGTTTCATTTACACCCACAACCCCTTAACATAATTTTTAAACCAAATTTAATTGGAATGTTTTGAAATTTCATATTTTTTCGCCAATGCGATTTTTAGAGAAAAATATTGGCATTTGAATAAAATTGAACAAAAATGTATACAATCCTTGAAATTGAGGATGACCAAAAGGTGGCGGTGGAGGTGTTTGTTTTGATTGACTTCGAAATTTGTTTTTTGATTTATTAGTGAATGCAGAAATCGGCATAATTGTAGAAATATCTGAAACCATAGTTATGATTGTTTTGTTGGTTTTACATGAAGCTTTATTTTTATTGTAACCTTCTTCAGACCAGGTTGAAATTTTATCAAGAATAAGGAATCAACACTAGAAAAACATGAAATTCAATCATAGGTTATTTTCCTCCTAAAAAATTATTTAACTGATAAAATGCAGTAGATATACTAAAATTCAGTAAAATTTCTGATTCATCTCAAATTCGATGCAATCGGCGATTGCCAATCGCTTTGAAAGTACCTTAAAAGACCTAAGCCGAATAATGATCACTGGAGGCGTAAGGGCACAAAATTATTTTAGATTTTTAGCGTGTCTCAGAGGAAAAAATCTGAAAATTTGAAAAATGCGGAATCAGACCATTTGATTGATTGATCCTCTAAATCTGACCAATGAAATCAGCTTTTTCTGCAATCTAGGGTTTTGATTGGGTGCTAGTATCCCGCGTTGTTTGTATCATTCGAATATTCAGGATCTGTCTTCATAGGGTATTTGATCCATATATTTATTTATTAATTGAAAATTGACTTTTCAACCTTAAGGTTTATTTCATTTTGAAGAGTTATAAATAAATTAGATTCATAGAAGTTCGTTTATTGACAAAAATCGTTTTTTACTTTTTGTATCTCATTTATTTATAACTTTTGAAATTGTTAAAAACCGAAACGTTGAAAACGAAAATTTCAAAAAGAATTAAAGATGATACCTACTGTATTTCATTAGTTAAACAATCAACTATCACAACTAAAGATGATTTTCATGATAAAAGTTGGTATGTGATAAATTTTATCGGATTTGAACTTTAATCTATAAACTGTTAAAAAATAAAATCACACCAATATCCTCCAAGGTGATCTCTATATCCCGTGTTGAAATCCCAGTGATATTGTCTTTATGATTGTCTTGGGTATACAAATAGACAAGGGTGCCTGAAATTGGGAGCGCGAAAGTGAATCGATTCGTTATATCAGTCGATCAACCCCCCCCCCGGCTTATAAAGCAGCGTAGGATTCGATAATAGTGAGATTCGAACACGGGCTAAAGAGCTCACTCTCATTTTCAAGATTCACTTTGATTGGAAAAAGGATATACAACTTTCACGACTTCTAGCGACTGAAGTCTCATAACAAATGACTCATAAATCAGATAGTTTTCATAGTGTTGGTCCCTAACTTGAAAATGTTTATCATTTTTCTTTGGCGTTCGGCACTTACCAGTCAAATTAATACAGAACTTTTGACAATTTAATCCAGGGCATGTTATATAATGAAATATTATCGCTAAAACCATAACTACAAAAGCAACCAAAATCAAACCAACTATAAATCCAGTCATGAAAAAATTCGAGGTCGGCTTTGAAGCCTTTGCGTCTATTATTTTTGTAACAGTTGGCGTAGCAGACGAGCTAATGTAAGTGCCATCTGAGCCAATTATTCCCGCATATACTCTGTGAATTAATAAAGTTTTTAAATTTTCTGGTATTTCATCTATAATTGGTTGTTAAATATGAAAATGATCGATTTAGATTCAATATAGTGGTTGTCCACTTCAAGCTCCTCTGATCACTTAAAACCCCCTATTTTAGGCGTATTTGATTTTTCCGCTGACATGTGACCACTTAAAACGCCTCTTAATCAAATCATTTTTAACTAAAATTATCGGGATATTAACTTAATTAGTTAACACATTATGTGGAGGGGGGAAAATGTGATAAATTCAGTTCGATTTTTGAAATTTTGGTATTCGCTGATAGGTCGACCTTAATTTTTTTAGAATTGGTACCAGCATAAGCATAATACAGTGTTCGCAATGGGCAACACTTCTGGCTAAAAACTTGTGTGTTTCCCATTGCTGACAATAACTGTATTTGTTAATCAGAAATTCTTAACTTTTATAAACTAACTTTTTAATGCCACAATTCGAGTGGTTCCAGCAACTGGGTTTAAGTGTAGTTATTTTTTTAGGTTTTGGTTGATTTTTAGAAAAAATACCAAGTTTCAGGTTAAATTTTGTATTGGTAGTCGGTAAATGCAAAAACAAGAAAAATTTTCAAAATATTTGAAGAAACATCAAAATAACACTAATAACTATTAACTGGTGCTTGGAAAAGAAGAAAAAATCCCTGTCTTGTGACAATTTATAATCCCCAAACCTGTGACCATTTATAACCCCCTGATCAGTTTATACCCGCCTTTTGGCAGAAGCTATGGGGGTCAATCTCTGTAAAATATTAACAGGACAACCAAATGAATTAAAAATAAATTTAACGTTTTGATTTTTTTTAGTCGAAATCATCTGAGAGCCTTTTTGCCAAATTATTTCGATCGAACTTGAAAAACTATTTGTCGTTCTCAAAATGAATTAATAAAAATCGAAACGTCAAAATTAAATAAAAATATTCCAATAATTAATGTCCCTACACAAACCAGAAAATGCACCGCTTTTTCACCCAGACGGCTAGACAATCAGAATCTATGGCAAAGTTTAGTCAACTTTTGCTGTCTAGCTTCCCGGGTAAAAACCACGATTCATTCGAGTAAACTCACTGTAATTTGGTTAAATTTACGTTCTATAATTTTTGAATTAAAATATAAGGATTCCTCCTGATACGTCCTTAAACTTAGTTATTCCGCTATAATTCCTGAAAAAATTTGTTTTAGGATTTTTAACCAGACTTTCTCGAAAGTTCCAAAATTCACCAGTATTATCACAGTAGCAAAATCTGATCGTTTTATTTTTGCTAATATATTTCCAACATTATTTTTCACCTTATAGGTGGAACTAAAATGGACCAAAGATAAATTATTGTCTTCGGCAAGTAGTCTGAATTTAGTTTTGAATAGCCTTTGAATTCTTTGGGTTGAATCTTTAAAAATTGCACTTGTATCATTCAATAATTCGTTTGTATAGAGGATTGTGGTCTCAAGAGTTATGGAGAATTTAATTATGTCGAATACTTGAATAACCGGCTTATCAAGATCGTAAAATTTCCAAATAAAATGACCGCACACAGCAGGGAACCGGATATTATAACTTGAACAATAAGAGCTTCACAAATAAGTTAAAAGGCGAACGCTAAAGTAGAGGCTTAGAGAAGTTGAGTGATATACACTGTATATATACACTGTATAAAATAAGCTTTTATGTAAATTAATCAATTGTGAGTAAATTTTCAAGATGATGAACTGACTATCGTTTTTTTTAATCTCACAGTATTCATTTAGAATAAATATAAGAATATCTCTCAGCAATTTCGCCGATCCGTATGCAATCAACACCCACAACCCCAATGAGAGCCAGATTTTGAGAATTCCACGCAAACATTGATACAGTACAAATGAGAAATAGGTTGCATTCAGCAATTTTCTGGCGTGGGCGCAGCTATTTGTTTTGTATAACCAGCCAATGAGTGACGCGCATTGTAAGCACACAACTCCGCCAACCCCTGCTGCCTACTGTAGCCAAATTATGATACAGTTTAGTAACTAAACTTTAGTTACTCAACCAGGGAAAAAATTAATCTATTTCAAAGTGTCTTCAAAAAATAAAGATCGGAAAATGGGTTCTAAATCTGCTTAGCACTTGTTGTTTTGATGGACTGACTTTAATTGATCCTAAAATTTGAGTAAAAAGTATTTTTTTGGACTTCATTACCAAAAAACAATTTGCGCAAAATAATCAGCGCCTGAAACTCCGTAGAGCCTTATTTTCCGTAATCATACGACTTTGTTTTCATTTAACTGATTTTTGGCTTGCGAAGATTGAAAAAACGCAGTACCCTGGGTGGGTACTACCCACAGTTGTAAAATTTTGATCTCGACCCTTTTCAGTTGAATTTGGTACGGGATATAATCTTGTTGTTGTCACATTGTTTTCTGGTATTTCAGTATGTGCTGGATCTCCATATAACCCGAAAATTAAAATAAAAAATTTCATTTCATTTCTATCTGGTTTCTCTTATACAGTGATATGATATATTTCAACTTCACAAGTCTCATAAATTTACGTTGAGCAGTGAATAATGAACGGCTTTTTTATACGTGTAATTATTCACAGGATTTTTATTAGTATAATTATTGACAGGAAATTCTTGCATTTCGTTGCTTCTGAGAAATTATATTTTGCGTTATCAGTTTATGTCATTTTAGCTGGCGCTTTTTGCATCATTAAAATGAGTAAAAAACTTAAGCACTGAAGAAAGGTAATTATCGGGCCTGAACAAAAAAATATAACTTTTTAAATCGAAAATTTTATGCTCATGCTCCGTGATAATTTTCACTCACACAGATCTTTTCAGGCAAGGTCAAACCCAAAAATTTAATAACTGGCAGCACCCCGATTAAATTTCTTATTTATGTTTAATTTATAAATGTTTATCGGCAACGTTCTCACGCAAAGAAAAATTTTGCAGCTAATTTATTTTAATTTTATTTGAAAAACGTAATTATAAAACGAAAAATAACTGGAACTTTTAACGCATTCGTCGAACGTCGTTCGAACAAGATTTATCTGATTTGTTGTCAAAAATGTTACAAGAATTATTAGGTTTTTCAACGTTTGTGCGGTCGGCAAGTTTGATTCGAATGATGCCTAGTGCGTGGAGATGATTGGCTCATTATTTTTTTTAATCATAAATAAGTTACAGCCAACTGTACTATTTCTGCCAAATTTAGCACATGTCAATGCGGTCGGAAACGCATTAAGGGTGCGAATCCATAGAACTTATGTTTCTGAGCAAACACAAGTTAATAATTACTGAATGTGTGGTCAGACGTAGGGATTAAAAAAACGACAAAATTAAATTTATCAAGCGTGAATAAAACATGAGAAGTTTCAGGATATGTCCGCCACGAAGTTGTATCAAAAAAAATCAAAAATATGTGTTCTGACTCATTATGATTCATACCGAATTTTCAATGAAATTTTTTGCCGTCTTCCTTTCATGGAAAAATCTGTCAATTATTCGCATAACTGAATTGTTAATGCCGCATAATAAACATTCAAAAAACAATTTACAATTATGAATTTTAATCAATAGTTAGATTCAAAGCCACTTTTTGTTTTATTTCGATTTCAAGTGAGAGATGATCATTTAACCAAGAAGAAAATGATTGAAAAATTACTGATTTTCAGTCTTGTTTCGGTTGCCAAAGCTGCACCTACAGGTAAAGTCTGACAAAGAGTAGGTTTAGCAGACATCATTTCAGAAAATAAAATTGATGAAACATACAATTAATATATAATATCAGGAATTTGAAAACAAAACCATTAAAAACTATTTGAGGTCAATATTTTCTATTGAATATTCTCCTGCAAAATCTTGTGATAGTACTTAAATTTGTATTTTTTGACAATTTTAAACCTCTTCTTGTGCAGCAATGGTAAAAATTAGCTTATTCTTCAAAGAATTATCTTCCACCACGTGCATTGATTTTATAATTTCACGATTATATCAAAATATGAAAAGCCTTATGAAAAAATCATAATTTTTATTTCAATTAACAGATTTTCGAAATTTATCATTATTAAATTTTGTTTCAGCCCAATGTTGCGAGACAATAATTGTCGACGATCGACTTCTCAAAGGTCGTGGTGCTGGGGTCTATAAACGAAGTGGTTTATTTGATGGTAAACCATATTATGTTCAGCAACAAGGCGGAGAAAATTTTATTTATTTCAAAAATGATTTCTTTGCAATCGGTGAGCGAATCACATCAGATAATATTCTCTACGAAGAAGAAGGAGGAAATAGATTATTTGTAAGAACTCATGAGATCAACAAAAGTTTAGAATACGGTTAACAATACATTTAAGGACGCTAAGTGCAACTATGCGAATTAAAAAAAACAACATAACAAAATTTTAATAAAACGTTCGCACCATTACTATCCTGCGCATCTTTGATTTGTAACCAATGTTTTATTTTTGATAATGCTTAATTTTTCGGCCATTTTATTCTTAACCAAATATTTAACTGGCTTACACTGGTCAGACCTGTTGAAATTGAAGAAATTCTGGGCCATGGACCATTAGTTCAAAGATTATTTTACAATGATTATTTTCCTATTTGAATTATCACCAAAGGCGTTATATCTTCGGACTTTAAAAAATAGGGCCTTATTCTTATCCAAGAGTTAAATTTGGAAATAATCATAGACTGTTTCATACCAAAGTGCCTTTTAGGAGTCATAGGGTGTCCACACCGTTTTCATTTCGGCTTGAAGAACGACTCATTTGATAGAATTTTCTGAAAGTTCGAAATAACCACACATATTTTATAAAAATCTAGCAAAAAAAATTATTTTTTTTGACAAACAATCAAAATTTATTATAATTTTTTGTGGAAAGTTGAAAAACTGTACAATTCGGACCAATTTTCTTTGTTTTTTTTAATTACTGTGCTATTATTTTGGACAACCGAAGTTTTAACAGTATAGAGACACTGTGGTCACCCTATAATAGTGGTAACTTACCACAGTGTCTCTAATAGAGACTCTTTATACTGTTAAAACTTCGGTTGTCCAAAATAATAGCACAGTTATAAAAAAAAACAAAGAAAATTGGTCCGAATTGTATAGTATAGGGTCCTTATTAACTACTGAGGGGGCACCTCGGTTTGATAAAAGATATGAGCACTTGTTGTTCATGAGATGATATGCATCACCTCAATGAAGGACATCGGTGCTTAGAGTAGGGTGTTACAGCAAATGAGCCATTTGAGTTATGTGATAGTTATGAATAAACGAAAAAGTACATTTTGTGCGGAAAAATTTGGAGACCAAAAATTTTTTTTTCAAATTTCGAAGCTCTGGATGAAAAACTTTTTACTGCGTATATATATTCCCCTCATTTTCGTTCTATTGCTCTTTAAAAGATTTTAAGTTCGGATTAAAATTTTGGAATTCGTCAAATTTTGAGAAATTTTGGGAAAAAGTTTCGAAAATTATAAAAATTTTGTTAATTTTTTTAATTATTTGTTCCGAATCAACGAGAAACACTCCTTGAAATGTATTTCACTGGAATTTGCCAAATTGTTAAGCCGTCCTTTCCACCGAATTCAATTTTTTTCATTCATCTCATGGAAGAAAATATTCACTTCGATATGGCAAAATTTCTTTTTTTTACGATGTTTTGGAAATTTTATATTTTCGATTTTGACGTAGAAATCGTTTGAAAAGAAATAAAGTTAATTAATTTCCGTGGACAGGACCTTTTTTTATTGCTAATTAATAAAAATAAAAAAAAATATTTTACGTCAATTTTGACGCCTTCAACTAACATGACCCGTTTTTTAATTGTATTTTTAAAAGACGATTTACAAGGAAAAATTAAGAATCGGAACTAAATCAGATTAAGGACCTCGGTGCATTTTGACAGATTTGCACTTTTTCAATTTTTCTTGTCTTGATGGGAAACTTTTGGCCACTTCAAAATTTTTGTATAAAAAGTTTTTCGAATACAAGTTGCCACTTTTGAGCTTATTTGTTTAATCTCAATTTCTTCAGATTAATTATTTTTACTTGATAAATCGTTTTTTGAAACAACACTCAAATAACGCGCGTTTGCTATCGAAGGTGTCTAAATTACAATTAAATTTATTTCCTTTAATTTATTGATTAGGAACTCTAAAATACGGTCATGTCGACCATCGAAAATTTCCTTATTTTAAATGTATACAATTTTAAGGTCAAAATCGAAAATTTAGTTTTTTGAAAAAAGACGAAAAAAATCCAAATTTTAGCACATCGAAAAAAATATTTTTTTTCGTGAGTTAAATGAAATAAATTTGAAATGGTCGAAAGGTCGGCTTACCAAATAGGCAAGTCTCAGTTTAATATTTTTTTTAAAATTCTTGATTAAAAAGGGCTTAACTCGATTTCGCGAAAACCGTATTTCATTCAAAAAAGTATGATTCAGAGTATAAACAAGAGCGAAGAAACAAAACGTAGACAAGTTAAATATAGTGAAAATAGACATTCCTAATATTTTCAGGTAAGGATTTCAGAAAAATTTGTTTGAAAAATTTTGAACCAGAAATGAGGAAAATCTTTAAAATATTTCCAAAAAGTTTCGACAAAAAATCTCAAAAAAGTGTCATATGATTTTTCAAATAGCACATAAAAAATATTTGGTCACCTACGCGAAAAGTTGAAGTAGCCATATTGAAGAGTTTTTTTTGTTTATTTAAAACAGATAATGCGAAAAATATTTGAACACAAAATAATGCATTCTTTTGATAATGTTCGGAACTTTTTTCAAAAAATTCTCATAATTTGTCGAATTCGGAAAGTGTAATTCGAACTCCAAATTTTCTTTAAAAGCAATAATTCGAAAATTCTGTAGTTACAAAAGTTGCCTGGATTATGAAACATCACTTTGATGGTATATTGAGAAGAATATATAAACCCAGTAAAAAGTTTTTCATCAAACGCCCATATCCGCGGATATCCGTATCTGTCAAAATGCACCGAGGTCCTTAAAGAGAGTAAGCTCAAAGGAGGCAACTTTCAATTGAAAAACATTTCCGCACCCATATCCAGATCTGTCAAATAGCACCGAGGCCCTTAAGCTGATCAATATCCCGTTAAGACCTTTTGGTTAATCTGAGATGTGCAGGCTGAAGGAGCCAATCCTAATATTCCTAAGACCCCTCCTAGCCACTCATGAGGCCGCTTTTCAGCCCGCACATCTCAGATTAACCAAAAAGTGTTTAAGGGATATCGTTCGTCTTATTTCAGTATTAATTAATTTTTTTGTCAATCGTTTCCAAGATGATGGTCAAATTTCGGAATGTCCGACTGATCTGACTAAATGGGCTATTCGGCTGCCATTCTCAACTATTTGGACTTTTGGTCACAGGTTAAAAATAATTTGTCAAACGGGCTTTTATGAAGGAAGTTTCACAGCTAAAGGAAGTGATGTCACTTATGGACCCGGGGGACAAATCCTTGAGCCTAAAGACAAGGGTTCGCCATAAACAAATTATGTCACAAAAATAAGGTTCGGACCGAAGATATTTTCAGCTTTCAAATAAAAATTTTCAACTTATAACAAGAAAATCTAAGGAATAATTTAAAAACTAAAAAATTATCAAAAAACGGCAGAATTATTCTGGGATTCTTTAGTTTTTAGTTCTCACTTGTTATTTTTCATAGACCCTAATTTCGTCCTGAGCTATGATTATTAAATTGTTACAATGATTTCATTTAGAAACAGAACAGAAGTGAAAATTTATGTCAGAGCGTATGAGAGCAAAAAAAAATTTCTACACATTTTTTCTAAACAGTCTGAACCAAAAAATTTCTAATGTTTTTATTCAATTTTAATAATGTCGCAATTTTTGTGAGCACAGCCCTTACAACATAAATAACAATTTATTAAGAATTTTAAATCAAAAACAAATTTATGCTATAAAAACAAAATTTGAAACTTGTTTCTGACCACTAATGGCTCAAAAAATTAAAATATTTAGCATTGAATTACTCTAGGACTCGATTACATATTCATACAGAATGTGTTTTAGCTTTTGGGGTTTTCCCCAGGGAATTGAAACGCCCGTTAAATAAATTAACCAAGTCCCGCTCTGATTGGTTAGGCGTGAATCTCCCGGGGAAAACCCAAAAGCTGAAACACATTCGGTATAGTTTTTGGCTCTTAGTTTCTAGGTCCGAATTTCGGACTTCGAACCTGACATCGTGGAAATGCGATAAACTGTTGAATACGAAGTTTTTTTATGAAAACATATTGAATTTTATGAAAATAATTATTCTGACACATAAATTTCTTTTTGCGAAATGCTGATTCCTCTATCAGATTCTTTAATAGGAATCAACCGCAAAGAAGCTTCTTCAGCAGACTTATTCCTAAATTTGGATCGAAGGCAGGTCTAGCAGCGATGAAAAAGATGGGAAATTATTCACATTTGATCCAGTGGCATTTGATCTCGTGAATAATAAGGCGAAATATGTAAAAATTGCGGCAAAATGT
Organism: Oikopleura vanhoeffeni; assembly: GCA_004367855.1. Classification (NCBI taxonomy): domain Eukaryota; kingdom Metazoa; phylum Chordata; class Appendicularia; order Copelata; family Oikopleuridae; genus Oikopleura; species Oikopleura vanhoeffeni. Next base: position 18,475 of record SCLH01000076.1, on the reverse strand, counting down.
TGTCGAAATATAAAACTCAGTGGCTCAAAAGTTGACGGAATATATAAAAAAGACGATACTCTTATAAATGGAAAAATTGCTTATTTTACAGATCTACAAGTTTTGGATTTTAAAACTTGAGGGGGTTGTATGTTTTTTTAACACCCTCTAGATACGAAACGTCCCGGTTTTTATTTTACTCCCCTTAAATATAATACGATACGATCCAGTTTTTGAATCAACCCCCCCTAGATACGATACGATCCAGCTTCACTTTTTCATATGCCGATCCCTGGTCTATACAGTAAAGTCTATACAATATAGTCTATACTGTATAGACCAGGAAATATTTTCAAACCGGCTCATAAGATTTTTACAACATAACCATCAGGCTTCTGAAAGGGATGGCTTTTAACCCCTTTTCTATCGCTTTTCCTAGCAAAAGATAAGAAAAATGTATGGATAGGGATAAAAAAATAGCCGAAGGGATGGCTTTTTTGAAAGCCTGGTAACCATAACATAAAATTAAAAGATATACTTTTGTTTACGTTTTCGATTTATTATCATTATCAAACCATTTTTATAATATAAAAAGTAACTGCGAGCAAAAAAAATTTTTAAACCAATATTTTCACATCTTATTTCAAAACGTCTTTTTGAGTTCCAATAAAGAAAATTATTTCTTTATCAGTTCATTTTTATGAGTTCTTAGTTATAGAAAATCAGATATCGTTTTCCCAACCTATGTCCGTCTTGAAAATGATTGAGATCTCAATAGCGTGTTCGAATCGCTTTAATGTTGTCTTATTGATTGTCTTAGTGATTGCTTGAGTGATTAACACCTATCGACTTTGACGGTCTCAATATCAAGCACCCTTGTGTATAATCATACTCAAGACAATCACTAAGACAAAATTAGTGGGATTCGGTCACGCGCTATAGAGATAACAAGCATAGATATAGCCAGTTTATACAACTCCTCAAAAAGCTGTTGAAAATGTGGCCGATAAATATTAGCTTTTTTTCTTCTTTAAATCCAAATAAGACCGCGCTATTTTCCATGACAAAGTTTCGTTCGTCGTCGGAAAACTGCAAGATGCTGAATTCGCAGTAAAAAGTGATGAAAATCAAGGATTTCATGACTGTCCAAATCAAGTTCAGATGTTTATGGAAAACGCAGAAACTGGTTATATTGAAAATCGGTACATTGTGGCAGAATGCTATTATACAAAAGTTATTTCTGCTAAGAAATTCAAACTGTTGATTCATGATAATATATACGACGGCGAACCAGGTGAGTCCTAATTTCTCAAATATGACCTTCAAAATGATAAAAATATTTGAAGTGAAAGTAAAAAAATGACCTTCAAAATATCAAATACTTTGAGGTCGAAGTAAAAATTGTCCTCAAAATGAAAACATTATTTGAGGTCAGCGGAAATATTTCACCTTCAGAATGATAATAATTTGAAGTCAATGTAAAAACTGACCTTCAGCGACCTAAGAGTCCACCAATATTTCTCGCACATAAACGCTATTTTTAGCCAACATTTTGAATAATTTGGCGTTTGAAAACGACTCATTCGATTGAAGTCTTAGATTACTCAAACTGAGCACAACTATTTAGAGTAAATTACATTAAAAGTGGTCCGAATCAAACCATTGTTTCAAATTTTTAACAAACACTGATAATTCAACAATTTCAGTATTCTCAGAAAACAATCAAAAAGTGGTCCGATAATATTTGTGCTCAGTTTGAGCTATCCAAGAACGAAATCGGAAGATTCGTTTTCAAAAGCTGGATTGTATAAACATTTTGGCTAAAAAAGTGGCTGATATATGCGAGGACGCCCCGTGATCGACAAATGATTACGATTCGAGCTTAAATTTAGGTCGAATAATTTTGAAAAAACCTTCTCACAAATCTAAATTGATAGAAAAATATTAAAAATTTAGTTCAAACCATGAGCATGGTCCGATTTTTCACGCATGATGTTATCCAATCAGATCATGCCGAGTATGAGGCTTTTATGGAATTATTTGATAATAGTCTCCACCGATACAATGTCAAAATACAAGTTTACCAAGTAGATTGCACGAAAGATCCAGCACCAGAATGCGTAGGTTTAACATTCCCAAGCGTTTTTGTCTATAAAAATGGACAGGTTTTGACTACTTGGGTTTCTTATATTGAACCTTTGGATACGTTTTTGGATAGAACACTCAGAAAAGCTGACCCGAATAAACCACCAGAAGAATGTTGTGATACTTTAGAATTGAGAAATCAAGGAGTGCATGAAAGATTCGCAAAAACTCCTGAAGCAAAGGCTCAAAAAACGAATGTAATAAGATGTGAATGAGATGATATAAATATTATTGATATTATGACATTGATAAGGTATCAATATAATATTATATTTATTTAAAATCAATGTGTCATCGATATCAAACATTTTGACCATATTATTACCATATCGATGTGATATTGATATTACTGCAATATTGATATAAAATTAATAAAAAGTTAACGTTATATTGATATCATGTCAATATAATATTAATATTATAGTCATACTATCAGATAAATATTATACAAATTGTATCAATAGTATAAAAATATTTTACTGATAACATATTGATATTTCATTGATAGTAAAGTAATAGTATACCAATATATTTCAAATATCATATGAATACTATATCAATATCCGATAAATATTATACATTATTTTATTGATCTCATAGTAATATCATACATATGTACCAATATAATAAACTTATCATATAATTACTTTACCATCATATTAATATTATATACATATAATACCGATATTGAATTATATTAATATCATAGACATACTATACCGATATTTAATTAGGATCATCTTAATATTATATGAATTTTAAATACATTAACATTATATTACTCCCATAGTTATATTATATTTATAGTATGATGTACCATACTAATATGATAATTATATGATATCAGCTTACTTTTACTTTGATATTGATCTTGATAATATTTGATCATTTCAATATTAACTTGAAACTAAATGAATATATTATCAAGATAAATATCAAATTAAAATGAAGTTCATATCATATTATACACATAATATACTATCTAGTAATATAATATTTATTTCATAGTTTTACCAAATCTATTATTTTGATATCGAATATTAATCATTCGCAACGTTTTTTATATAATATAAATTATAATAATTTCATTTGAGCCTATTTGAAGCTGTTCAAGGTCGTGTCTTATACAAACAGATCATCGGAGATCATTCGTCTGGGTCTGTTACTCTTGAAAATGAAAAATATATTTATTTCAACAATAGTAAAATTTGTATCGGCCAAGATCCAGAATTGGAATGTAAACATAACGATATTCTTGCTAAAAAAGCTGATATGATTATTTGCCCACAGAAAATCAAATTTACAGCTGAAAGAAATATTTCTGCGAACTGTGTTTATGAATATAAAGACCTGACGGTGTCAAAAACGTTGCAGAATATTTTACAAGATCCACTTAAGGTGATTAAATCATTATTTGCCATAAAATATCGTAGTAATTCATTGAAAGATCGGTTAATGAAAAAATAAAATTGCATTCCACACTTATTTTGTAAGTAATTTCAAATTCAATTTCATAAAAAATTTTGAGAATATATTCACTGTTAACTTCCACCTGTTTTCGATGTTATATCAGTGATATAACATCGAAAGCAGGTGGAAGTTAACACTGATTATATTTTCAAAAAATTTTATGAAACTGAATTTGAAATTACTTACAAAATAAGTGTGAAATGCAATTTTATTTTTTCATTAACCGATCTTTCAATGAATTACAACGATATAATATCACCCACCTGCTTTTGAGTGTTTTAAAACACACTAATATTTACTAACTAAGAAAGATGGCTAGAATGGGAATCGGGCAAAAAAATGTTTTGAGATTTTGAGATTAATTTTTATTGTGCTTAATTTTTGGTTTGACAGAATAAATAATTTTTGAATAAGTTTGAAAAAAAATTTTAGTTATTTGATGGTAAAATCTAACCATCGAAAATGCATACGCGGAAAAATGTTTATTTCGAAAAAGTTACTTTATGGAATTTCTTGCGAGCGTTCCATTGCTGTCTTAAGTTAAGACTCTTAACTGCATAAAACAAAAATTGCATCCAAATCATGCATTTCCGATCTGATGAGCGGTATCTGAAACTCACCAAAATTCTTGAAATTAAAAATAAGGGGAACTTTCGGGGGTCTGTTCCGTTATTCTGTCGGCCAAAATGATACTTCCCCAAAATATTTTTGGTCTCTCTGTTTTACAACACAAAAAAGCAGGAGGGGGTTAACTTATATCGGTGAATTTTAAACCCAAGGGACCCCATTTGAAGTAAGTTTCGATTATCGAAAAAAACCCAAAATCTTAGGTCGACGTGAGCAAATTTTTAAAATCGTAAATTTTGGTTGGAAATTCGCCATAATTTATGGATTTTTTAAAAATCTGTATTTTCCAACCTATTTTTTTTAATTATTTTAAATAAAAATTTAATTGTCTGAGTTATCCAGAAAATAATTTTGACTTTTGAATTTTGCTTTTATATAAATTATACTTTTTGACGAAATTTGAGTTTTAGAAAAAACATTTTAAGAGTAGTGGTCACACAAACATTATTTCAAATAATTTTTCATCATTTTAATTTGAAATTCAATTTAATGGATTTCCAAACGAAAATTTTCTCCAAGGAAATGCTTTTGCGGGACGTTCAAAAAAATATTTTAAATTCTATGTCATAGTGAAATGTAAAGTTTTCGTTTTTTAGTTCTTGATTTAAAAAACAATTTAGGTCTTTATCGTACGATTTTATGATAACGAAATTCCATCACATCGAAGCAGTCTTGCATGGAATAATGCTGCTTCAAAAATAGCCATAAATAGAATTTATAATTCGATCAATACATATCAAATAAATTGTCATTTGCAAGCTGAAAAATCATTTTGTGATAAATACAAAATAGTTCCTAAAAATACCCCAGAAATTCTGGTCATCCGAGAGAATCGAGTCGCAGGATACTACTCTCAACTTAATTCGGTCAGTGAAGCTGACGAAGAGTCAATTCTAGATTTTATTGACATATCTCTAGAATCTGTGAATCCTTTAGCTCCGTACAAATCAATCCCTATTGCGGATCCTGCCAGCTGCTGTAATTTTATTTTCCTGTCTGGCGACAATATCGGTGATATACATGGAATTTATCATAGGCAAAATAAAACTAAATTTGGTCATGTGCATTATAAGGTTTGGTCAATAATTGAGTTTCTATGAAATAAGAAATTAGTCTTGTTACTTGTTTTTTCAAATGTAAAGTACGGGACATGGTTAACACGTCGAAAAAGCAACAGTGAATAGAATTTTGAAAATATTTCCAGATTTTAATCGGCTGAAACTGGAATTTTGCTACATACGGTATGTAACATACCACAATTTTTAAAGAAAATGTAATGTTTTGAAATAATTTTTTGGCAGAAAATTTGATCTTGAGCGCGATTATTGACAATTGGAAATAAATAAGAACACAGATATTTGAAGGTACAAACGTTAACAAACGCTTAGATTTTGACCTGAGAATACAATGATTTACAATTTTGTTTGGTTTATTACCTGTTGAAATGTACATAAACTGTACAGTATGTACTTTTTTTTTGCGAAATCTAAATGCCGACACCCCCCTGAGATTGAAAACACTAAGTTTCAAACTGTTATAAGTAGGGAGGGTTCAGCATTTGGATTTCGCAAGAAAAAAAAGTACATACTGTACAGGGTGAAAGNTTTGATTGGTTGAATCTGAGAAAGACGTAGGTTTTTGCCCAAATTAATCGTTCTCATTAGCGGATAGCAATTTATCCAATTTTGAAAAAAGAAGGTAAAAATCTTACACCCTGTATATTTTCTACAACGATAAAAATCTTTGCATGCAATTCAGCTCTTGAGTATCGGATATTCAAAAAATGTTCAAACTTAATTTAATGCTTGAAGTTCAAAAAATTATTGTTTCCGAAATATTTAAATTAAAATGACAGCAAGGCATAATTGAATTATTTATAACAGTTGTCAGTCACCATCGATTGTCTATAATTAGGGAGCTCACTAGTAAAACTAACGAAAGAACTACAGTAGTTGATACAAATTCTTTGACCTCACGGGGCCCCGCGGGGGTTGTTGACCCAGACAAAACGATTCCGGGCAGAAAAAAAAAAGTTTTTGCCATCTAGTGGTCAGAAACTGACTTTTTAAAACGCCTATAGAGCACTAATTCGAATTTGAGCATACAAAACTCCATTAACCTAATTTGTCAGATAAGGGCCGTTGCTAGAATAAAATTTGCTACCTTTTAAAATTGTAAATTTTTGAAAAAAATTTGGAAATTTGTGAAAAAAATTTTGGTCATTTCGTAGGAATGTCGGACTTTAATTTTTTTCTAAATTTTTCCCCCACTCTTCGTCCGTTGTGTCAAATTTCCTTAAGACCAGGAAAAAGACAAAATTTAACCATCCCCACGTCACCAGCCAAAATTTAAACAAAAAACTGGTATTTTAACCGGTAAAAAATCGGATTTTGAAAAAGAAAAAATTTTCTTTTCATTTCGAATTCTGCTCAAGATTTTTTTTCTCGTTTAGCTTCAAGAGCAACCATTCAAAACTTAGAAATTGGCTCTGGTACGTTCCCCTATCTATATATAACGACACAATTTTTGATAGACTTTTTTTCTGCTATTTTGCAATTAAAGTGCTTCAGCGATAATGGTTAAATATACAAAATATAATCAAAAATTGAAATAGTCCGTAGATTAGAATGATCCAATGATAAATAAAGTCGAGTTTTTCATCAAGCTGAAAATTTTTCATTGACAAAATTGTGGGTCGCTTTTTTTATGCCTGATATGATTTCCTATCTATTGCTTTGAAAAGTGCGAAGAGGGGAAATCAGCCGAACCATAGAGAATTTTACTTGTCAACCAAAAATATTTACTTACATGTATAAAAAAACTCAGCTAAATATATCATTAAACCAGTTCTCTAACGTACATTAGTATTGATCAAATCCAACAGCACCATGGCGAAAAAGCTGAAATTTTCTTCGAGAAAAATGAATTCAACGTTGGTCGTCCGTACGCTACCGACAAAAAACGAATCAGAATGCGAACCGAATCAAGTATGAAAAAAGTGTATGAAATTCTTGGACAATCACCTTGCCCAGATGATCTTTCCCATTGGAAATATCGCGATAATGATTATGAACTATTTGATTATAATAGAAACTTAAAATTGAGTTGTGCTTATTCGGATGAAGTACGGTTGATTGAGCAAGATAGAAAAGAAGATATACAACACTGCAGTGAAACAATTTATATAGAAAAGGGTCTAGACTCTAGAAAAAAGGTCACTTTTATAAAGGCGGTAAATCAGCTGAGGAGCGTCACTACCGGAAATTTGAAATAAAGAATATTTCCATAAAAAAATATTTGACACAATTATTAAAAAAAAGCTCTTTGAGCGCTACTATCACGGAGTTCAAATAAAGGGAATCTGATCTATGTTCATGTCGGAAACATCCTAATTTTTTGTTATTTATATTATAAACGAGGTTTCGCTACCGAATTTGAAAATTGAACTCGTGAGCGTCACTGTTGCAAATTTAAAAATTGCATGCTGGCTTTTGAAATTAGAAAAATTGTTTGAAAGCAATTCAGATATTAAAAGGCTAGACGGTCACTCTTTCGGAAGCGGTGCCGGAAAAAGATTCACGACGAGTCCCGGCATATACTTGTTGTGCCGGAACTCGATTTCTGGCGAATTCCAAGATTCACATTTTGGGCAGTTTTTTTTGTGCAAGATTGCGATTTTGCCGAGTTCCCGCAGTCACTTTTTGTGCAGGAACTCAAAGTTCGGCGAGTTCCAGCTCGATAATGCACATTTTTTTGATAGTAATAAAATTATGACCCTTTTGCAGATATCAAACCGGCTTCCTTAACTGAAGGCCGAGAAATTAATGGCACATATGTGAAATCAGCAGAGTTATACAATGAATTTCCACAATATCAATTAGAAGACAGCGACGTTCATTTATATCTTTGCACATATGAAGATTGTAACCATTTCGGTTGGGTCATTGGCTACAAAAATTCTGCAAATTATGGAAATCTAATAATTATTGATGGTGTTGCTAATAGGAGGGTAAAATATTCAAAATAGTGTGATGTTTCAAAATAAATATTTTGTTAAAACAATTTTGGGCGAATATCGAAGACGATGCCTGAGTCCGAATAAAATATAATTTTACTTCATGATGGTCATATGCAGCTGTACTTAGAATTTATTATTCCCCAGCAAAATTGAAAAAAAAATACGTCATCGTGACTTGAATTTTCGTTATCACTTTTAAGTTAAATCATATATATATATATACATTCCTCACTGATGCAAATACGAACATCAAAGAAATTTACCAACTAGAGAATAACCAGTTTTACATAATGTTATTATGAAAAAAACTTGTAATTGAAGTTTGCTTTGTTTTCAAATGTAGAATTCTAAAATAAAAATAAATTATTTTGTAATTTTTTGGATTTTTCAAACCCCATAATAATTCGAGGTACCTAATGGAAACATATAAAAAGAACGTTTTGTAAATTCTTCTAACAATCAATAATTTTGTAGGTTCTATAAATATAAGCAGAAGTTCAAAAAACATCACCTAAAACTTGAACAAGTTGGAGACACGTTGATCATCCAAAAAACTTGTACCACTTAACGAAAGGTGACTGTGGTTTATTATTTTATCCTCTCTAAAAGTCCTTATGGTGATCACAATGGCGTTCGATTATATGCTCGTTTGAAGCTATTTAGCCCATATTATATTCCAACTTGTCCATGTGATCTCGGAAAGGATCCGAATTGGGAAATCCGACAAGTTGTATCTCAACTCGAGCCAGGAACGTTACCAACTTGGATCATCCAAACTACCCCTGAGTCCATTAAAGGTCAAGGCGGTGTTCAACTTTGGAATATGGATTTCATATGCCGTGATAACTTTTCCTCGAGAATACGTCGGGAAGATACCGCAGAGGTCAATTTTGTGGAATTTGTCTCTGAGAGGACCGCCGCAAAGGTCTTAGAGAAAAAAAGGCGGAGAAGAGAGGGGGAGGATGAGCCAACACCACCAGAAATAGTTGGGGATACTTTTTTAAAAGACTGACATTTTTCAGAAATTTTCAAAATTTTTACTCTATCAGCTTTAGCTAGGATTATACCCAGAAGCTCTATCACTAATAGACTATCAGGTTTAAGGATGTGGGGCACGATAATTGAGATTTCTCAGAAAACTTTTTTGATTGCCCCATTTTGTAGAGAATTTTNCACTGAGTTTTTTAAAGCCCAGGATTTTTTCTGACTTTGATTTTTTTCGAAAAAAAAGTAAGTTTGAGATTTTTTTTAAAAAAAAGTGAAATTCGTATATTTCTCAGAAAACTTTTTTGATTGCCCTATTTTTAGAGGATTTTCCACTGAGTTTTTAAAAGCTTAGGATTTTTTCTGAATTTTAAATTTTTTTCAAAAAAAGTAGGTTTTAGAAAATTTACAGTTCAGAATTTCACCAAAAACTAAAAATTCACAAGTCGTTTCTGCGATTTTGGAAACAAAAATTAGAAAAAACTCTCAGCTCGGACCTTAATTCAGGCTTTGCGGTGAATTTGATACACAAATTGAAAATTTTCTATATATTTTCAAAGGAGGGTAGCGTTTTGGGCGTGATGGCTCCCAAATACGCCTGTTTTTGACCACTAGGGGCAAAATTTATAAAAAAAACTCTCCGCCTCTGAGATCGCATTTATATTTGGAAGTTGAATCGGCAATAACAAGAAAAAGTGATAAGGAATGATGAAGAACGTAGGCTTACATTAGTGCTTTTTAGGTACGCCTAACTAAAAAACCATTTTCTGAGCGGTAGGTTAAGGTATAGATCTTCTAAATAAAGTACTGGCACCTTCCTTAAAAGTTGTTATACGACGTTAATTTTTTTGGGAAAAAAAAAAAAAAAAATTTATTATTCCCCCCCCTGGAAGCCACGGTTTCTCAGAAACTTCACACTTGAAAATGTGTAAAACGAGCCCCAATTATCGTGCCCCACATCCTTAACTAAAACTAAAAACAAATCGTTCAGCGAGTGTGAAACTTTAAAAAAAACGATTTCCAGCAAAAAAAATTTTTGACCGATCAAGGGGGGTAGATACTAACTACTAGCTAGTAATTCGCAGAAAATTCAATTTGTCGAAAAATCGGAACGATCTACCAATCTCAGGGTCATGATTTAAGTTTTGAAAAAAAATTTGGCGAAGGATAAAATAGTTTTTGAAAAATAATATAAAGCATCGTTTTCCAAAAAAAAAAAGTTTGTTTTCAAAATTTCCTAACAGTTTTTGAGGTTTACTTTTTCATTTCAAAGCGGCGCAGAAATAACATCGTGACAGACCTACAATTCAAATATGTCAAAGAGTTTGCAATTCTATTTCCAAAAATATTGTTGAAAATTTTATACGATTAGCCGTTCGAAAGTTATTTTTTCCTTCTTTTTTTTAGGATTTTCGCCAAAATTTCTTAANAAATTAATTCTGTGAAAACGACGTAATTATCTGTTTATGAAAGAACCAGATGTCCGGGTAAAATTTCCAAATGTGGAAAATGGCCACCTTTGATCACAAAATACCATCTGAACTTTAAACCGAATTATATTTTTGTTTCATTTATAGAATCCGAGAAATTTTATAAAACTGTATAAACTACTTCTTACTTTTTGATTTATGCCCATCAATTGTTAGATTCAACATTTATTTTCATAAATACGCAGAAATTAGCAAAATTAAATTTCTACTTATAATATCGAAATTTACTTCAAATTTCGAAAATATCCATAATCAGTGTATTTACATGTCAGTTTTCAGAATTTTGAGTTCAGGAAAAATCTTAATATTTGCAATTAATAAGAGCATTAATTTTATCGAATCTAGAATATATTTATTATTGCATATTATTATAGATACAGCATAAAAAAATTGAACGCGGACGACTGAAAGCCTACCCTCAAAGTGCGCTAAGTACAAAAATTGCTCTTAGCGCTTCTTTAAGGGGGTTCTGTAGGCTGGAAAAGCTTTTTCGAAGGCTCATAAGTTATGAGTCATAACTCTTTATTCCTTCATAAAAATCTTAGGAATAGTAGTTCGTAATCTCTGGAACACATTTTACTTCAGAATTTTTTCATAGCATGTTCGACTGACGGGTAAATTGAGTTAACCGCGAGCAAAATGTTTTTTTTGAAAGTCCTATTTTTTCGCCTTATTTCATAAAACGTCATTTTCGGAATGTAACAAGCCCAAGGGGTGGTGAGCAGAATGTTGCAAGTACTTTTTCGAATTTGGCTGTAAATCGACAAAAAAGTGCGCGAAATC
>SCLH01000075.1:226814-250707 GCA_004367855.1 Oikopleura vanhoeffeni | reverse complement strand
CATGATTCTAAGCTTCACGACTGGCTAATAGATAAGGGTTGGCAAATATGCAGAGCCCGTAGAGCAAAAAAAGTGCTAGGCTACAAATATAAGACCAAATTGAAACACACATAAGAAGCAAAGACGAAAAACTTTTAAAAATCAAATAAGTAAGTAAAAGTGCTAATGGCGCGTGAAAATGTAGTAATCTTATTTTACCATTCTGGACAAATATTTGCGCTACAGAAGTACCAAAATCAATGGGAATGAGTTTTGACCCCAAAAGTAACTCAAACAATTATTCTTGCTTTCAAGTTCTACAAATCGTTATCCGCTGCATGCCTATACAATTTATACCTGCCATGAAGATTTATAACCTGCAATTTAAAGATTACATAAAAACTTTCATGTCGAAACCACTCAAAAATTGCTGAATACATGAAGAAAAACAATTCTTAGAACAATGTCCAGTGAGTTAAACTTTTGAGCCTGACTTATAAGTACTAGTAATCTTAATCACTTTTTAAGTATACAAATTTTATGTATTGATATTATACATAGCTTTGGTTATAATGGTCGGACTGATATTGATAATCATTTTAATGTGGATTCTTAATCATAAAATAAGATTAAAAATAATGAACAAATATTTTTTATAAAAATGTAAATTATTTTCAGTGTTTATAAAAATTGAATCATAAAATAGACCATTCAATCTAATTTACACCACTGTTTTAAATTAATCAATATATTTTTTGTGAATCATGGATTTGAAATTTTTTTCGTAAAATTAAAACATTGTATCTCAAAATTTTTTTTTGTATACGGAAAACTTATCGCTTATCCGTAGGTCTGATATAGGTTTGTTGTTCAAAATAATTAATAACAGACCACACAAATAAAGTATTATTTGTGCAAAATAAGGGTAGAGGACAACACAAATGTAAAATCATTGAATACTAATTGTGGAGATTTGCCACTTATGTTTATTTTTTTCTGTTCACAGATATGTTTCGCAATAAGATTGTACTAAAACTAATGACACAGATTAGGTTTTTATGAAGCTGATCGGAATCACATGTCAATAGGAGTTCTGAGGATTATAATTTTCTGACTCTGCCACGTAGTGATTTTCGTCTAGCAGTAATCTTTGAAGGTGTCTCAGCGACACTAGAATCGTTGGAGGATGTATCGGGGGCTATGGTCTTTTTTGGAGTTAACCATGATGTGCGGGGCTTTTTGAAAGGATTGTCTCCTGATCTGGTCTTGATACCATTCTGGTTTGTATTTCCAAAGCTGTATGAAACCGGCATCACTAAATCAGGAATCTCGTCCATATTACTGGCGTCAGCTAGTAAATAATTTATAAGGTTATGATCATTAAAATAATCTAGAAAGAAAAGAAATATTTTTTTTGAAAAACCATAATAATTCCAGTAAAACGATATTATAAATTAAGAATTAAAATTATAAAAATTGAAAAATACTTAAATAGCCAAAATAACTGTATCCTTGTATCATTTCAGTTACGACTAAAACTTAGAAAATTTTTTTTGTGAAACATATAAAAACAAATGATAATGAAAATTCGATATTTCCAATTCGATCGTGACAGTTTTATATATTTTTTAGAAGAACCTAACTTCCACCTATTTAAAAATCTGATCGTCGAAATTGAAAATATAAAATTAATGTATAAAATTACCGGTCAAAATATAAAGTAAAAATTCTTAAACATGGTTAAACTCATGTATAAGTTTTTTTGTTTTTTCGGAGGATACATTGTATGAATCGCATAGTTTTGAAAGAATAAAAATTTTTTTTTGAATACTGTGATTAATTTTAAGGAAACTAGGCTATATGACATGTAACCATATAAATAATACACTATGGTTTACAGCTTAAACACACAAAAAATATTGTTAAAGTTAAATGCGTTTTTTATTACCTTGAATCAAAGAAGGAGAGTCTGAAGGTGAGTCTTCTAGCCGTCTTTTTGTAGGCTCTGAGAAAGGATTCGGGAACTTTGGAGCAATCTCGGTGGAGTTCATTTCTGGCCGGGCACCGAGTGAGGAGCTGCCGCTTGACTCACTGTTCATGATTGTCTGTCCATACATTTGAGCATCTTGAACATGACAGTTACCACAGTCAAGCTCTGACAATTTTGGCATATCACTTACATCTGATACACAGGAGTCATTTAAATTGGTGCTGTCGGGAGTTTTAAAGACTCCGCTGCTGTTGCTGTCCAGCCCCGTTGTAAAATCATTCCTCACAAACTCAACGTTTTTAAAGTTTGCACGCTCGGTTACGTGTCTGATCAACTCATGACAACAAAACTGAAAATTAAAACTTGAATTATATTTAATAAAAATATAATACAACGAATAACAATTCTTTTTAAAAAAACTGTATTGGATGGTACAGTTATTTTGTGAAAATTATTAGGATTTTTTGTTATTTCCAGAAAATATGTAAACCTTATATTAATTAAAAATGACTACTAAAAATATAAAAATTACCTTCTCATCACCATGTTTTGACATATATGTGGCACTTGCCATGGCGGCGGATGACAGGGCCGAATCTGACATTTTTTGAGAGTCAGTTACACCAGAATTGAAAGAGCCATCTTCGTGATGAAAATCTAATAAATTTTCAAGCTTGCTGGCCATGCTGTGATTAAGCACATCACAAAAATCACCGGTTGCATCCAAATCATTCATTTCTGAATCGATTGTTTGGTCAGCATGAGCATCACCACTGTTTGCCTGCAAAAATTCGAATGGTGCATGCAAACCGGAGATATCAAGCTTCACAGCAATGTCAGCGGCAGACGCACCACACTCGCGCAGTTTCTTAAATTACTTCGATTAAAAAAACATATAACCGCTAGAACATTTTGTTAATATGAGTAAAATTTGTTGATTTTTTAGATCAAAATCGTGAGAGTGCAAGTTATGTACTATCATTTTAAGGTTGATTGCGAATGTGTGGCTCTGTAAAGAAATGTTACGGATTTGAATGATTTGATTGATTAATAGCTCTTTTCAGATGTTTTTTAGTTGAACCAAAAGGAGCTGTCGGTATAATCTTTTGAAAAAACCCAATAAGACAAACTTTAAGTAGGATAGTGTTTGATGACTTTTAATTTGATTGATAAAACCAGAAAATGTTAAAATATTTTTTTGAAAAAATATAGACTAGGACTTAGACCTGATAATCAGAATGAATGAAAAATACCATGAGGAAATTTTAAATCAAATTCTAGAGCCAGTGATACTAAATTTTTATAGTTTTGATATCCAATAAAAGCTGTTTTAACAACGCGGATTTCCGCTATTTGAACCCCGACATAGTTCTTAGAAAAAAATTCTACACATAAAAGTGTCCCTAACTCAAAAATTTTGTTAACACCTGCGCTTGAATTCGATAAAATGTACAATTAACAGCACCAAAGTGAGGTCTGCAGTGGTTAGACAAACTGAGCAGAAATCCTAGTTATCAACCCACGCTTAAATAATTTAAAATGTATGAGTGGCTGGAAATTACTATCATATGATTGGCGTAAAATTCTCATTGGATAATGGTTACCATGGTAACCATTGAAATAAAAGCAAATATTACGTAATAACAGCCAATACGCTCGTGATTTGTGTGAAGTGCATAAATGTAAAACAAAAACGTCATTTGATTGGCCCTTTATTCTCGCTGACTAATCATATTCACAATATTACTAATGAAATGATTAAACCTTCCGATTTGCTGCATGAAGAAACAATATAAAATTATTATATTGCAAACCAGAATTTAATTAATTAGCGAAGAAAATAATTATTCCAATTTTTTGTGGGGAACCGGGAGAGTGTTGGTCTTGACGTTTTAAAAAAAATTAAGCAGAGAAGTGTAAATCTTATAATATGAATTACAAATTTTATAAAACATACGCTTTTTACACCAGGAATGAGACATCCCTCGGTGATCTGATTGAATAAAGAGCTGAATTTTGATCCATCTCTCTTGCTTTTTAGGCCGTTCTTTGATTTTACAACGTCACCTGACCATTGCTGCAAAAGACAGTTTGAAACTTCAGATGTTTTTTCGTCCCGGACCCGTAATAAATAATCAAAGGAGGACAAGGCTCTATTATCATTTAGCACTGACTCCAGCTTCTGTACATTTGGTACAACATCTTTCTTAACATCAACCAGTGTTTTGTGGAGCTAGAAATTTTTTTTGATTGTATGAAAGTGATTAAAACTGTGAAAAAAGATCTCACATTCTTATTTGATAGAAATAGAAGTTAAAGAGATGCAATAAAAATAAAAACTATTTATCGTCCCTAGAACTGTAATATGTTTTCGAGTTTTGAATTGTTAAAATTTTTCTGTTATAAATAAGCTATAATGTCTTTTCTTTCTGAAAGCAAAAGTCATTTTTTATATAATGAGCTATATTGAGATAAAATTGACCAGAGACATAATGCCTAGAACGCATTTGATACCAGTTGACTAAATATTGAATCTCTAAGCTTTAAGTTTTGTTAATCTACCGTATTATATCATTTTACAAATGATAATTTATGAGCATGGCCTAACACAAACATTGTCCTTACCTTAACAAGAACGGATGTGATGTAGCCTATGAAGTTATCGTGACTATGTACCAGATACATCTCCTGCATAAGAATGGATAATTCCTCTACATCGAGCTCATTATCGAAATCGTTAAAAATATCAAATTGCGGCCCAGCCCCTGCAAACTGCAATTTTCGTAAAGCAATAAGTTCGGTTGGAAGTACGGTGTGTAGTTGATTGGACTGTTTTGATACAGTACCCAACACTTGCAATAAAACCCGTTCTCGCAGTTGGTGACGATTAGGAATAGTAAATTTACCTAAAAATAAAAAAGTATAAAATGTTTTTTAGGTGTTTTTTGTTAAGATGCGTAAACTTTTGATTTAGATATCCATAATTAATGATAATGTCAATAAACCGTAGTTTCTCCTAAAAAGTGTTTCCTTAAGATATAAATAAAAATCATTTCTATGAAAATTGTAATCAAAATGTATAAATCTAAAACTTCATTTTCTTTAAAAAAATATAAGTTTGATACTGTCCTTATATGAAAATGAAATATCACTACGATAATAATCAGGGTGAGGCAAAATATATGAATAATGACTTATTCGTATATCTAAAATCAGCTTCACCCAATTTAAGGCAGTTTTACTAAAATTTATTGCAAATATCGTTGATGTCATTTTTTCGGTCATTTTTTTCTTCATAATACTAATGAATTTGTAATGATATTTACCGACGGAGCTTTCGATGTAATCATTTGGCGGGTCGATGGGTGACATAATCAGACAATCAGTCTCTGGTGAGATGTTGATGGCGAGGTAGTTCCAGAAGGGGGAGCGGACCATGACAGAACCCATATTGTGGTACCGATTGTGAACACGATCAAGTTGTAGCAATATTTGACACAGATCACCAAGATGGTCAGCAAGTACCATGTCAAATTGAGGGTTGTTAATAAGTGACTATAAATTAAAAACATTAAGACTTGTTTTATATTAAAATTGAAGTGAAAATGCTTAAAATTTTTTTATGAAAAATATGGTGTTTTGTAGTTATCTAATAATCAGACAATTATGTGTTAATAGAAATAAAATAATTCTGAAAACAAGACTTTTTTGATCAAAAACAGATGGAAATATTTTCTGTTCAGAGATTTTTTCTTTTTTGACCCTATAACAATAAAATTGAAAAAAGTCCCTTTTATGATAAACGGAAGCTGTCTGTTAATTTTAAAAGAATCTGACTACAAAATATCATATTGTGACATAAAACAGAATCTAAATACTAAAAATTACCAAATCTGTCTCATCCGATGGTAATACTGATTCTGGCAGTGTTGCGAGTGCCAAGGGTCGTGATTGAAAGTCTGAGCGGCTCAACGGCAATATCATTTTTCGAGGATCGACGCCAAGCTGATTGGCAATACCGGGATTGTCATTTGCCTGTAAAATTTTTTTAGTTAAATGGTTAAGGTTTGACTTCATTAGTACGAATTGATTAAATATGTGACCCTTTGCAAATATAAAAATGACTTAAATTTCCGTGGTTACCTCTGATAAATCAAGAAAATCACGGAAATGAAAATTCCATTTGAAAAATTAAAAATTTGTAAAATCATTTTGAACTAGGTTATTGTTTTTTCTAAAAAGGAAAAATAAAAATATATTTTTTAAATATAGAAAATAAGAATTACCAGTAACAAAACAGCATTATGAGTGATTTTCAACTTCCGTCTCATATCAATAACCTCATTCATTTTGCTGTTCATACTGTTCCACTTAATATCAGTTAGCCGTTTTGCGTCCTTTTGCCGACTCTTTGCACGAATATGCGACAAAGTTGAGTTGGAACTGGTGGCAGGACTATGATCTGCAGACTTGTGCCCATCAGCCAAACTGGTTGTCAGGTTAACAGAATTTAAGCGGGTTTTTGGAACATTACGAAGCGTGTTAATGAATGCCTTACGCTTCTCAGCATAGGGGTTATGATTCATTTTGCTAAACAACTGTCTAAAGATCAGAATTAAAACGTGAACTACTAAATAATACACTTTATAATAAAAAGTGTGAGACCATGAAAATGGAAGGATGCAAAAGAAAATATAATTGAGTTTAAGATATGTAGAAATGTATCCTCCAGGCTTTTTGTATACTAAAACGGTCGGTGTCGTAACATGTGACTTGTGGTTTGAGGTGTGTCTTTAGGGAGCTATACAGCTATATTGCGGTTATTTTTTGAGAATGTCCCCAGTCTCACATGTACTTTTGAATAGTTCAGGAAAAGTGTTATTCAATTTAAAATAAATATACAAATATTATAAAAACTACCTCATTTTTAAAAAAATAGTAATGACAAAACTTAATTACTTTTTCCTTTTGAAAATGAAATTTAAGCTGATAAACCTTAAAAATTAAAAATAGTTAAAGCTTTTTTAAAAAAACGAAAATTTTCTTGTATAAAGCTCACTTAATTGAATTGAATGACACGACCTATGAGATTGCTAATCTGTTCGTGAAGATGTTGAAAGTCGGGGTCTGGTAAGGAGGGTCTATTAATCACAGTCCGATAATCAGCAAGGCTAAGACTGGACGTTTGAGTGGCAATTGTTCGCGTGTTTGGGTGAACTGGGGTCAAAGAAAGCTCGGGCACGTGTTCCTGGGCAATCTTTATCTGGACTGAAATATTCATTTTATGACTAACATGTGAAGAGCGATCTTTTATAGAGGTGTTTATACTCATAAAACTGCTCTAAATCAAATAATATACAAAACTAAATTTTGAGGCTAGAAATTTGTTTTTTAAAAAAACTAAAAAGCCGCCCATCTTGAGAGAGTTTTTTACCGCTGGGATCGTCTGACCAAGTATTGTAGTTGTCAGAATTGATCGTGACCTGCCGACGCACACTCTTATCACTGATCGACCCATCGTCATAACGCTCTGAGGAGCTGAGACGTTTGGGAATTGAATTGATACGATGTGACATTCTATAGTATTGAAACCGTCTACAAATTAACACTTGGTTATTTTATACATATAAAAACGAATCATCTGTATTAAGCGTAGCACAAATGTCATATATAGTATTATGTACTGTAGTAAAAATAAATGATAATTAAAAATCTAAAGTAATGTTTAACTTGTTTTTTCCGCACTCTGCTGATTTGTTAAATCATTGCAGCACAAGGAAATCGGTTTTGGTGGTGAAGTCTGATAACTATAAATATGTGAGTTTTATGGCTAACTATAGATAGTGTCCTATGAAAATAGAATATATTTTTTTAGAAATTTATCGATCCTATAGATGAGACTTTTATGGTCTGCTTAAAAATGCTGATATTGAGGCAAAGCCAAGATCAGGATGGTCAAGTGTGGTTGAAACAATTCGATTTAAGGAACCACACAGCAGTGTAATTTGACGCAGTATCTCTGGAGTAGTCGGATGACACATCTCATCGACAGGATTGACAGCACGTACATAAAAATTCCTTAGAGAAAGGGCTGTATTGACAAAGATCCTACATAAAAATATGTATGTTTTAATGTAATTACAAATTAACCAAATAAAAGTGCTGTCCATGTTCATTGTAGAATCTAATTTTACCAATAGAAATATGAATCCTAAATAAAAAAGTGTTTGTCCCACAAGACACTCACTACAAATATAATGTAGGCACTTTTTTTGGTTAAAATCAAAAATCAGCTTAGGATTTGATGTGTTTTATGAATAAATAACTACCTTCTGAAAATTGGAACACCCTGGCTAGACAGTAAAATGGCTGTCTCGGGCGTAGACAACTCCATTTTTGCCAATTGCATTAGACATCCGACGACCGATGAAGTTTTATACCAATCCTGAAAATTTTTTTATTTTTCTTTCAGACGATTTGTACATATTAATTGAATGCTTGAAATGTGTCTGAAACAATTTATATATTGTCTGTTATGTTGGGACTAATTTTATACGATTGTAACAAATAAGATGCGAATTTTTTACCAGAAAAATTAATAATCAAAAGTTTTTTCTTAAAAATGGAAGTTTTTTCTTTTTTTTGACTGATCCTATGATCAGGACGTTTTTCATGACTGTTTTCAGGTAGAAATTTTCTATATATAAACAACTGTATAAACACAAAATTAAGATAGACTCATAAGGACTATTTTCTGGTATAACTTCAGAGCTTAGAACATCTACTATATAGATATTGCAGTTAGGCTTTTTTTTAAAAAAAGAAAGTACTCTTTTTTGAAATCATAATTAGATACATACCCAACTATGATGAAATGAACGGTATTCACCGGTACTTGAATCTATAATGCTGAAGATAACCAGTGTGAAGCACTCCATAAAATCAAAAGCACAGCGTGGGGGCATCGTGCTTCCCCACTTAAAATCCCGATCCCACCCGAGTGACCATAAATCACTAGATTTATCTAGAACTGGAAGATGCAAAATAACATCAATAATAGCACTCTCAAGCATCTCGACCACACGTACATCGCTGACCTCGGTTTTACAGCCATCTGGGATACGTCTGATTCGAAAACGCTCGTCATTTTTGATAAATTCACCGGCGCGATTAAACAAGCGTTGCCCCTCTAGATTTAGGAATTTCAAAGTAATGGGATTCTCCACGGGCCAGCCTTTATGCTCTCGTTCAACAATGCCATTTAAACATCTGGCAATTACAGGCTGGAAAACATGAGCTGACATACATCGGCATGTCACAGCCTGACCTGTAAAATTACGATCTTAAGATTGTAAAAGTAAAATGGTGAAAATTTCCACCATTCGGCAACTGCTTTAGCCAAGACAATAATGAGTATAAAAAGTCTAATTTCAGTCAGCACGTTGTGTTACTTTTTTGGGCATTTTTTTCTGTGCAGACGATTTTTTTAGCATTTTTTTGGGAAATATACTGGCCTAGTGTAAATAAGGGATTGAAAATGGTGCACACCATCATTAGGATTCAGCATGTTAAAATATGATAAAAATTAATACAAGAGAGTCATAAATCAACAATCATAAGTCTAAAAACATATTTTTTTAATGATTCAAATTAAAATTTAATACAATCATCATTGACAACTATACTGAAGTTAGTTAAAAGGTCTCGTGAATATAAAATAAGTTAAAATTACCGAGATTAGAATTAAAAATAAAAAACTTGAATGATTAATAATCTATTACGACTAAACAAAATGTTAAAAGTTGCTGTCTCTTAAGTAGTAAGGATTGCTCCTCTGATAGAAATGTGTTAAGACATTTAATGCAGCACATATTCCGGAAAACCTTTGAAAACCTATGTATACTCGGGATTCAAAATATTTATATACGAAGCCACTAAAATTTATCAAGACAGAAATAAGAATAAAGGCTCTCTGGAATATGACGGTATGCAAGTTACTTGAAGGTAACGTCATTTTTTTTTTGAAATTTCACTCTCACAGAAAAACCATGGAGACAATGGAATACAGTTTTTTCAAAAAAAAGGAAAGTTTTTTTTGATTATGTTACTAATATAGATACTTACTAAACAAGTGACAGTTTGAACTTTCTTCTACACCAAGTGAACCTTGGCAGTTAACATGTCCACTGTAAGGGGAGGTGGTAGGAGTATTGGGTGAATGTCCACCATTAACAATATTTGGAGGAGCATCCTCCTCAAAGCCCTCATGATATACCACTGTATTTGCACGCGCACGCTTGCCTACAGAGATATTATTGCGAGTTTTGACCACTTTGTATGAATTTTTTGCTTTTTACTTTTTTAGAAGTTTATGGCTTGATTTAGAAAGTAGGCAGTTAGAACTATTTTTTTTGTAAAGT
Organism: Oikopleura vanhoeffeni; assembly: GCA_004367855.1. Taxonomy (NCBI): domain Eukaryota; kingdom Metazoa; phylum Chordata; class Appendicularia; order Copelata; family Oikopleuridae; genus Oikopleura; species Oikopleura vanhoeffeni. The sequence goes on along the minus strand of SCLH01000075.1, from coordinate 240,318 downwards.
ATAATATTAATTATTACCTAAAGTGCCAAAAGTTCCATAAAATCCATCATACAAAGGAATAGTACTCGTACTATACCCACGGGTACCACTTGAAAGAATGGATGTTGAATCGGATGGATCTTTAAAAATCAATTTTATTTTTTTATATAAACATATAGAATAGGGTTAAAATATTCATAAAAATAAGTTTTGATGGATCTTTGTTCATTTTTTTTGTACTTCAAAAATATAGAACTTTATAAAAACTAAGGTTGTCTACAGCTTGATTAGGTCGTAGGATAAAAATTTAGTTTTTTGCTAAAAATCATATTATAAACATTAACAAAATAATGAAAATACAAAATAAAATTTAGTCCATCATAGAAGATGCTGAAATACTCTATAAAGAACCAAAAAGTTTCTGTCATAATTGATTTTATGATTATCGCATCTTTCTCATTTTTAACATTAAGCGTCCTTATAAAAGGGTTTTTTTACCATGAAAGTTCTTAAGATGTGAAGATGAGATTCTCAGCACACTTTTTACTTACGATACTGTTGCCAGGGATTTGGCGCATTTGCAGGTGTGGTCCGGTTTTCAGGTTTAGGCCAGTGTTCACGAAAACGAATAGGGCCGGGGTAACGAATATGCTCCATCACTCGTTTATTACTGAAATTTTTTAAAATGATGACAATTTTCTTAAAAATAAAAATGTTCAAGAAAATAAGAGTAATAGTCCTAAAAATCAGAAGATAATAATAAAAATCTTCTTTTGAGCAAAAGTTATTGTAGGAAACTAATGAATTATTTTTCTCAAACGAATCTTGAACATTAACAATATTGTCTGTTTTTGAAAAATACAAAAAGGAAGCATAGCCAAAACCTTGGACCCCCTTTTTTTTGCAAAAAAGTTGTTCCCTAATGTTCTTCTGTAAATTATATGAAGAATCTGCTAAAAATGTTTCTCTCTGTAAATACAAAAACGGAATTTCAAATTTTAATTTAATGACCTCGCGTTATATTAAAAATTATGAATGAAAATATAAATTCAGTAAATGTTTTGGAAAAACAAAACTCTATAATGCCACGAGCGCTTGCGAAAATTATTAGAGAACAGCTTTAACGCAGAATTGTTTTTGAGCTGATCAGCCTAGTTTTCTAAGGAGCAATAAATTATTTTTTGCCCTAGACAAAAACAATATTGAAATTGTGTGATATTCGGAGTAAAACACAGCTAATACACATATGCAAAACGTCAATCTCACTCTGAAAAATGATAATATCCCTGCAGCAAACCTATGACGTCAAGTAAGACCCATGATCCACACTCCCTAATTTCATCGATATATTCTTACTTTCTATTTTCGATTATTTTGAAAAGTCGGCATAGATGGATTGGCCATAGTGTTTTCTTGAGAAACACCTGAGTGCATCTTTTTAGAAAAAAACCATACATTTTGCAGATTCTGGTGATTGTGGGGTCATTTAATATGATTTGGGCTTTTATGATATTTTTTATAAAAACACAAAATAGAACCTTTTTCACTTATTATGTTAAGTTAGCAAAGGGCTCTTCAGAGTCTCATTTGCGAGAAAATGAAATTTTTTTATAAAATCATAATAACTATTAGGACGGCAAAATAAAAGTTTTAATTTTTTTAGAAATAAAAGTTGTGATCTATTGATCTCGAGATGTTTTGAGTAAAAAAATTTTTTTTTTTTAAAAAAAGATTGCGTTTTTATCGTATAAAAAACGCCAATTTATTACATGTCTTATATACAATTTTTTATATAATACAGCCTCAGCATTTTGACTAAAAACTGTGCAGTTTTAAAGAACGCCAGAAGATAGCAACATTTTCTAATTTTGTGTTGACCGGTGCTAGAAGATTTTTTCACATTTCTTTATTATGTTCGAAAAATGATTGAATAAATCGAAAGCTCAACAGATTTAGAGTTTGCTAAAAGTGCAAAAAATATAAATCAGTCTCTCGAGAGCAAACCACAAATAAAAATAGTAATTAAAATTTTTTTCTCTCCCGCAGAGGTCTGTATAATAGTCATGCTGTTCTTTGCGTATTATTTGATAGGTCTCATTTGAGAAAACATAGCCTATAGTTCTCTGATGAAGAGATCACAAAAATTTAAAAAATCCTAACCAAACAGAGTATCAATTGAAGAAATATTATATTTTTTCAAATTTTTAGAGGGAAATGAGTAATCATCTATTTTGGAATATGAAAATCATGAAAAATAGAACCAAACATTTATTTTTTTCTTCTGAAAGAAATGATTAAATCCAGTTATCCTATTTTTTTATAAGACAATGTATTCTACCTCCACAAAATTTACCACTATAACCATTTGACAAAATTAATAAGGACTCACTACTTGCGTACTGCGAACTGCTTTTAAAACGATGCAATAAAAATAGCTGTAAGACGGAGTGTTTTTTTGAGTACTTTTATGATTTATTTTGAACCATGTCGCAGGGAGGTTTATAAGGCAATCTGCCTATGATAAATGAGCTTTGTGGGTATTGTTTGAAGTATTATGTGGCAGTGCAAAATTAAAATGGAAAGTTTTTGAAAGCAGCAATTTTATAGTAGGGGGCGGAAATGAGCAGTATAGTGACCGTTATAATGGAAGGCAGCTTTTTTTGAGAAACTATAAATATGAAAAATAATAATAAATAACAAATTTAGTAGGACTGTTGTCTATGAAATAGGTTTAGGGTGAAAAATGCTATCTCAAATCGATTTTAGTGAAAAGAAACAAAAAAAGAGATTGAAGCAATAATGTTTTATGTTAATTGTTTAAAGGATACCGCGTAGTTATACCTTTATGTAAAAAGTAACTGGCCTTCTAAGCTCTAATCTCCGATATAACCCCTTTTTTTTGATGAAGTCATACAACTAAGAGTGAGTGCAGACTAGACCAATGATTGTCTCGAATCCAGCGAAAAAACTGCCTAAAGATGTTTTTTCAATCATAAGGTAGTAAGGACGATGGATTTTTTCAAGACTGAAATCAGGTCTCAGCAAATTCTGAGGCTCATTAAAAACGGAAAAGCAGCCTCATGGGTTTACTATTGTGACTCAGAAATATCATACATAGGGAATCAAATAAATGGAATATCACGCTTACGTTTTTTTACAGGTCCGTATCTCTTTGCCTTACACGCCTAAACATTTTTTGAGACTTACAAGTTAAAAATCACACATAAAATTCCTAAAGACATTTTTTCAGTCATAAGGTACCTCTATGGTATAATTTTTTAAGATAATGACACCATTTCAATCTGGTGACTATCTTTAGCACATTTGTGTGAGAATATTTCCTAGAAGGCGTGCACAAATTTTCTTACAAATTATCGAAAGAAGGGGGAGATATACTTAGAGGCTGCCTATAGACGTTTTTTCAGTCATAAGACACCAAAACCTTGTAAAATAAATTATATATTTAACATATTTATGAATGTGAAAATATTAGGACGTAGCAAAACAGAATTGGTTTACTTTTGAGACCCTCTAGAAAATGAACAAAGGCACCCGGGTGCGCCGCAATTACCAAGTACCCTTAATTTATCATCTGCAGTACCAGATCTCCAGCCTTTAAGCCAAATAAGTGCTGACTTCTCATCTGCAGTCAGATCTGGTACCCCCTGACAGTCTCTAAAGTGCACCCACATTTCAGGGCAAAAGATAGGTTGAGTCTCCCGTTTATATACATTGGCCATAAGCAGACCTGCCATCTGACAAAACCTTCCAAACTGCAGAAAATTGAAATGCTTGAGGCAAACCTCAACCAGTCCATTAATTACAGCGGGGTAGGCATCTGGGTCTTTTGTTGGGACGGCTACAAGCAGTCTAAAAAACAAAAATTATAATATCCATAAGTGAGTAATTGAGCAAACCTTATAAGGACAAAAGTTATTTTATGAAAAAGGATAAAATTTTTTTAACATTGGATAACTATCATTACGCCTCCCTTTATTATCTCTTTAATAAAGTGAGTCCTTGTAAGCGATGGAGTTAATAATTAACTTACAAAAATGATAAATTCATGAAATAATAATTATAAAAATAGTGCTATGAAGGCTGCAGTGAGAAATTGTTAGATATATGAGCTGGCCACGTTGTTTTGCAAATAAAATAGGTAAAACAACCATACTTTCTGCCATGGTTTAGATTAGGATATATGAAATATACTATGTGACTGCCGCACAAAAGGTTTTTGAGAATTTTTTGAATATTTAACTCAATAGTGAGTAAATCTTCTAAAAAAAGGTTTTTTTGAGAATTTTGTGACTACCACTTGATATTAGTAGTTACTCTCCAAAATATGAGATAATAGAGATCTCGCCATGAATTTATTTCAGTTTTGTTTGAAAATCATGCTAGAAAGGCTAAAATTTTTTTTGGAAAAAAACAATTATTAAATTACTTGTTATTTGGAGAGATTCCAGGCCAAAAAACCTCACCACCGTCTGAATTAGCACGGAAGCCATTGAACAAACAGCAAATGGTGGATAGATGGGATAATGCACCCTTTTCTGCTCCACCGCGGCCAAACGAGAACACCAATCGACCCTTATATTGTAGCCAATCCTTGCTAGGATTTCGTACAATATTTTCTACCGTAACATCACCTAGTGAAATATTTTAATTAAATTAGAAATTGCTTTTTTTAACGATTTTCCCCGTAGTACGTTATAAAATTAAAAACATTATAGATTTGATATCATCTAAGAGAAAAATAATATGTTATCTGACATATATGTACATATATGTATAACGATATATTTTAGAAATAACATAGGCACATAAAAATATGAATGAAAATATGATACTTAAAAAGTTTTTTTAAATAAGTGAAACAAATTTTCAATAATTAAAACAGATAATGGCGTATGATAAGACGAAGAATCAAACCCTAAGGCGAAATTCACCTCTGTTCTTTACAATATTAGGAGAATTTTTTGCCACTTCTGAAAAAATTAGAGTTTGAAGCGGTTTAGAGGATGTTTTTTCGGACTGTTTCTGGGCTGATGACTGTTTGACGTAAAATATACTTTTTTTGGAGTTGATGAAAAAACCTATGGCTAGATTCTCTGAATGGTCAGTGAAAATAGTCATGGCGGGCAGCGAACAAATCTTCTTTCCTTAAAAACGATTTATGTTTGTGCTAAGTTTAATAATAGATGCCCCCTTCAAATACACAAAGTACGGCCATAATCGGCATTTAATAAAAAAATTTTTTTTTTTATTGTCATAAACATTAAAATTGTCACTGAAGGGACGAAAATTAGTTATGATTAAAAACTAGGGATTATAAACTAACTGTGAAATACGAATTTGAAATAAAAAACTAAAAATGACAAAATATTTTTTAAATTAATCTAAAAACATATAATGCCATGACTTTCTTTGGAGCATTAATCATGAACACGTTGTAATTGATATTTATTTCCCCTTTTTTAGATAAAATTAATAAATTGTAACAAAAAGATGTGAAATAATTTTTTAAGAAAACTTGCACGTGGGTGTGATTGATGCACCAATGTCTAAAAGATTGACAGATTTCAGTTTCGTATCCAGAAACCTACCATTTTGAGGTCACTATTTCATTGAACAGTTATGGTCATAGGTTTCAGAATAAAATGTAGATTTAAATACTGTAGATTTTTTGTTGACCATTATGGTACGATTTCTGTTATAACCACTCACTGGAATAAAATGGTTCTTTTGAGAAAAAAGCTCAAATTCATTTATGCAGAGAGAAAAACTAATAATTTAAGATTAATAAGAGATTAAAATCAGAATACAATGCTTTTGTCTCAGGTTGTTGCATGGAAAGGTTTTTTCTGAACCTTTAAAAGTTTTTTTAACTACCTGTTAGGGAAAACTACAACTTTGAGATTTGAATATTGTCAAACTGTATAAGAAAGTTTTGACTATTTTTTCGAAAAGTTTTTTTGACTGTTTTGTGAAACTGTTTTAAAGAGCTTAAAACTATTTTGTAAAGTTCTTTCAAAAGTGACGATCGACATGATATAACTTAATGGATGCCCTTTTCAAAATCTTTTAGTAATTAACTGTAATGAAAATTTACGAACATTTTTATTAGAAATTAAATTTTTTTACTTTCTAATGAAAATGAACCATGAAATCAAATTAGTGAAATTAATAATAAGTAAAATTATTGCCAAAATTAAAAAAACGATGTCATACCTACGTAAAATCTGACTCAAGAGATGTTTTACTATATTCGCACATTCCGAAGATGATTTAAAAAAATCGAGAGCTTGATAGAAAATGTAGTTTTTTATACAAAAAGTGTAAAATTAAAAATATATCAAAAATTGATCGTTTTTTATTTTTTTTAAAAAAAGAGGCCAAATAAATAAGTGAATGTTTGGCCCCACGATATTTTAGGTAGCGATATACATATTTATCACACATAAACCAATTTTTTTGATGTATAAAAAGCATTATAGACTAACCATATTTATTCTTCTTTTTGAATAAAGAAGTGACGATCTGTAGTAGGGTCCCGACTGTTATCCCTTGATTGTTTTCAGCCTGACCAATCTCATACCCATTAGAGTGTGCATCATGACAATCATATATAGGGACGGGAGAGAGTACCCTTTGATGCATTGTAAATGATGCTATATCTGTGGCTAGCAGAATAGAAACATCACCGTCGATCCCGTACTTCTTAAGGAAACCTAATTTAACCCCCATAATACGCTCCAGCTCAACTGGCTTGGTGTAAAAGTGTACCCCGGTGGAGTAGTTGCAAGCAAATTTTGCAGACTTTGAGCCACTTTCTCCATACTCAATGAATGCCAGCTTATTGAATTTTGCAGAGCCAGCACCTTCAAGAGACTCGCATTCGGCATTTACTAAGGGGGTTGAGTGACGATTGTTGACATCAGTAAGAAGATTGTATATGAGAGGGAAAACCTCACTGATTTGTCCAATGTCACGAGCCACGGTTTCGTTATTTTGGTCAGAAGCACGAAATTTATCCAACAATAGGGCTAGGGTTTCGTCCACTGTTGGCAACATCACTAAGAATTAAAACTAAAATTTGGGGAAAAATGGTCTTCTGTACATACGGTACAAGCTTAAATTTCACTGCGAGGAATATCCTCTTTAACATTTTTTTGTTGCTAAAAATTGCTATAAATGGCAAAAAAATCAAAATTAAAAATTGAAAACTCGCTAAACCAATCAGAGTACAACGTTTGGAAAAATTTTTTTATTTTTTTTTCAACCTATCGCACTTTTTTCTGATTCTAGGCGTGCTCCCAGAATTTTCAGCTAAATCTAAAACATATAAAAATAGCCTTGAGGAGCTCGTGTCTAAATTGAACACCGTGCAACGGTTCATTTTATGGAATCTGGTTAAATTTTTTAGAAAAATCATAAGTAGTAAAATTTAGCAGTCAAGATAGTCACTGTTTTCATAAATCTAAGAATTGTGTATATTATTCCTATCATATGAAACTTTTCCTGTGCAGTTATACAATTTCGACGAATATAATTGCATTGTGAATGAAATTTAGTTTTTACTGTCCAATCATGAACTTTATCAAAATTCTGTATTAAAGGTAGAAAATAATAGTAAAAACATAAACTCAAAAGGATTTAGATTTTTTTGAATTCAAATATATAAAGAAAAACTTTATTAAAGTTGATTTGCATGACACTAGAGGTTATGCAACAAAATGGTTAAACTTTAGACCGCACGGTCTTTTGTATTTATAAAAATACGTTTTTCATATATCTTTAATGACCGAATAAGTAACTATTTTTCGATTTTTCAGTTGCTTTGTTTTAAAAATGGTAAAAAAAGTGGTTGATCACTTCATGGAAAAGTGTGTTATTTTTTTACACTTTCTAGAAATTTAAACTAGAACTTTAGAACAGTCATTTTTTTAACTAATTGAGCTAGTCAGAACATTATTGTTTGTTGGGTGGATCGGTGTTTTGCGGTCAAAAAACCCAAGAAAGAATTGATATAATTTTTTGAATAAGCAACAGTTCTTTACACCCAGAAACACACAAGTTAATAAAAATAAAATTTATTTGTAATAAAATAGCGCGTTTAACGTGTAAAAAACTATATCTGTTGAAAAACCGGTATGATTAGAAATCTAGAACTCGAGAAAAAAGGTTTCTGTTTTCTCAAACATATTTTTACTTTGAGAAACCATAATTGATCATTATAAAATTCTGTTGAAAATTTGTAAAACGAAAATGTAAACTGAAGAATAAAAACTTATAGTTTATCAGCCTAGTCTAAAACTAATTGTTGCCAAAAAAGACAATAAATTTTTTTATATATTTACAACTATAAAAGAAACATATGAGTAAGATCCGCCCTTAGGTACTCATATATAAAAACTTTCTGGAAACTTTGCACTACTGAAAGCTGTGATTTTAACAGCGTTTGGTGTGATTTTGCAAAAAAAACAGTAGGCTGAAATTATTATGGTTCACATACAAAACCTTAGGATTAATTATAAAAATTCTGAGCACAGTCCTCCGATAGGATGTAACTTAACCATATGAGGGTTGACTGAAAATAGTGAAAAATTAGATTTGGACGTTTTTTCGAAGTTTTTTTTTTGAAAAACCTATGTAGCTGTTTTTGACCACCTCTCCTAAAAACCCTCGAAAAAAGGATTACAACTACTGCAATCAAGGCTACACTCTTAATATAAAATTTAAAATATATACTCTGTTTTTTTGAGCCAGTCAGTATCTGAAATCACCCCCTTGAAATGACTGTTTAGATGATTTTTTGAGAAAACGATGTACAATATTATTTTTCTGAAGACAAGGTTAAAATAAAAAAAAACCAAAAATTGGCAGCACCTTTGGTGTTTTCACACGAAAAAGTAAAAAATATATTCTAATGCTAAAATTAATAAATAAAATTATAAAGATTCCCTCCTATAGTAATTGCAGAATCAATTTAAAAAATACGCGTATGAAATCAGTGAGGCGTTAAGAGGGGACATTTTCTCTGTTATATGTACTCTCTTGACTAAAAAATTAATAAATTACCAAATTTTCTGCGGAAATTCTCTGAATATAAACTTCCTTCACAGGTTGTATTGAATGTTGAGATGAGTGGAGTTGAGGTTCTTAGGTTTTTGAAAATCGTCAGCAATGTGGTTCCTCGTATTTTAAAAAAGCTTATGTTGGTGTGGCAGCTGTAGAAACAAAAAACAGAGTGAAGCAAAATTCTGTTTGATAGTTTTAGAAAAATACTTGGTTACAAATACGAATTATCATGAAAACTCTGACTGGAAGTTTTACCTTAATTAATTGATAGAAACGTCAGACTTTTGATTACCAAATGTTTTTTTCAAACTAACATGCAATCAGGAATGAGCGAGATTCAAGTATTTTTTTCCGTAAATTTCTATACGGAGGGACTTATTTGACGAAATATAAGCTCAGATATGTTAAAAAACCATTAAAATTTGAAAAAGGCTGGAAATTTTTTAAGTAAAAACCTCATCAATTGTATATTGGAGGTTGCGTAGTTTTGTTGAAAATCATATAAAATTGGTGTTTTCCGTGGGGATCTTTGATGTAATGATCTGACTTTTTTATGTAGGAGAAATGCAAAACAAGACATGTAGAAGTCTAAACGTTACCCCTCTATGATCAGTTTTTAAGATTATCTAAAATTTTGGCTATCAAATAAAAATTAAGACATCCACAATAAAAATTTTCTATTAAATAAATAAATTACAATTATTAGAGATGAAATAAAATCTTATAAAATTAAGCGCTCATAATATAACACAAAATTGAAAAATATTCGTTTTATAGAAATAAAAATGAAAACTATTTCAGAAAATGATAATCCTTTCGTATTTATTAAAAATGTAATCAAAAACAAACACATGGAGGGGTGCAATTTTTGATGTTTGGTGTTTTGGTGAGCATGATTGCTGCTTTTATTTTTTTTCATTTTTCTGAAAAATATTCAGCATACATGTTTTGAATAGGACAGTGACGATTATAGTAGACAGTGTGTTCTTTTATGAGGGCGGCAATAACTAGTACGAAAATGCTCAGTTCAAACACGAAATTATAAAAGTGGGCGAGTTTGTAGGATTGCAGGTGAAGCTTTTTTTTCCGATTTGAGTGGGGAGTTGAGAGCCTTTGTGGAGTCTGGCATAAGTAGCTGAAAACTTTTTTATTTTAAAAATCACGCTTAGAAAGAATAATGCTTCATTTGCAAAAACTATTTAACACTGAAGATAATATACAAAAGTAGTATGGACTATCATACTATAATTTTTTTGTTAGTCAAAATATTATCACGATATTTTATTTTATGAACCCAGTATAAAAAACAACAAAATAAAAATCACCTGTTATGGGAAGGTGGGCATTTCCTCGACAAAAATTTCGTCACTACTACAGTCAGCACGCGCATCACCAGTGTCATATTCTATGTAGGCCAGGGACCCACTGTAGAGTGTGTAAGTCGATTCATTGTATGCCCGAAATCGAGTGACATAAGTTTGCTTACAACAGTGTTCTGGAAGGGGATGCAAATAATAAAAATTGTCGACTGCATATGGAACCATACTTAGTCGATCGATACTTGGATCGCGTGGCACAGCGTCAAAAATGTCACATTGTCGTTGAAGTGACGAAACAATTTCAGTGTCCATTCTTTCTATGTAACTCAGCCAGACATAGTCTATCCCCTAGGAGCACATAGGTATAAAATTATAAAGATTTTTTTCTAGAACCTATAGTACTATAATTAAGAGTTTATCGAAATAAAAAACTAATATTTTTATGAAGAATCCTTTTGTTTTTGGGAGAAGCATAGACTGTGACGAAGACTATGAACATTTGGGAGACTGACTGTTTAACTTCTTTGGCATTTTTTTGTGTCAACCCTTAAGTGATAAATTTTCGTCATAATATATGATACAAAAATGTAAAAAGCTTTAAAATTCGTAGAGTTTGTTTTTTCAAGAATTACTATATATACGCACCTTTTTTAGAAGGCGGACTTCACACTTGAAAAATTCAGTGAGATATCGTGCATGCGACCCATTGAACATGTATTCCTTAAAATTTTTTTAGTAAAAATACCAAATAGCGGTTTTTTCCCAAGTTAAGGAAAATAGTTTTTAAACTAATCAAGAAAACTAACATTATATACTTGATTTAACCCGGATGCCATACAACGCAACTTGACAAAACTTTTAAGGGCATATTGACTAAAAGTACATATCTCGATGTGATGATATAATAATCGTATTATATACTCGCATCGAAATAATGACTTGGGATAGTCAATTATATAACCAAATGTAAGTTCTGTCATAGGTCGTTTATTAATATAGGGGTGGGATTCCAGGATTCTTTCATAACGAGCAGGTGCAGAATTAATAGCATCACAAAACTTTTTGTGGTCATTTTTGAGTTTCCGCATATCGACCTTATAACACAAAATGGTGTCAATTATAGCTTGAATTCGGTATGTTTCCTCCTGCTCTTTGAATTTTTCTGGATCATCCTTGAAAAATAAAAAAAGTTAAAATTAATACTGATAAAATATACTAATTAGCAGATACAATTGCTGACAAATAAATCCTGTCAAATCTTTTTACATAGCGTTAAAATATTAAAAATTATTTTTTACACAAAGATAAAAAGACCGAGACAAAAGTTACCAGTAATATTCTTTTTTTAATATAGCTTGTAAAATATAAACTATATCCTAAAGATCCAATAACAATACCGGATTACGGATAAGTATACTGGATTAATTGGTGGGAATAGATTTTTTATAAATTACATAAAATTTACGTAGATCCATTAAAAATGACTTACAAGTAACTCACACTCTGTCAGAACCCACCGAATTCGCTCTACATCCCGTATTGTAACCCTCTCCCCATCGGCGTAATCAAGTACAATACAATTATATGATCTGTGAACAATTTTACGAGCCATGGTACTTTTCCCATCCGCACTCATAGTATGATTTAATGAGAATTGTCTGAAAAAGTGTGTCATATTAGACAGTCAAAATTAAAAAACCAGTAGAATGTGTAGTGGCAGTTTTGAGATATATTTTTCTACTTAGCAGAATAAAAGGTGCGGGAAGAAAATTCTCAAAATACTTGACAAATTGAAAAACAGAGTGTACATCATCTAGTCACTTAGTGAGTCGATGTACTCCTGTAGCTCCTTTTGTGGTTTTGCACGGAAACCCTGCGGTGTAATGCCCATCAGGCTCAACTCTTGTACTATACCGGCCTTTATCTCAATCCACTGTATTTCAATGGGTTGCATAGTTGATTGAAGGTCCTCAAGCATGAACAACCATTCGTGGTCATCTTTGAGTGCTCCCATCACTACACTAAAATTATTTGTAAAAGTGTATTTTCAGATTGAAGTTGCTTTTGCAAAAATTTATGACTAATAAAATAAAGAAACAAAAAACTGACATGGACTATTTTACTTAATGAAAATTTAATTCGCTTACATAAGTAGATGTAGCAATCTGGCCTTTTCTTGAACCTGTGCCGGGTTGGTAACAGCTATACGATCGTCACAAGTTTCAACAATCTTCTGTTGAAATGAAGTCAGGCCTATGCGCGTCATTTTTTCACTCATTTTTTCTTCAGTAATCACCATGCTTCGAAAATTCAAAAATCTATAAAAAAATTAGTCAGTATAATCAAAACAATATAAAAAGCATGTATAGCTATTTTTTGATGGAGAGAGGAAAAATTAAAGGTGAGGACATTCGAACCATAACTTTGTGAATAGCTTCATTTTTTCTCTAATGGATGCATATCGGGGTTGTATGAGGGCTGATGCGAATTTTTTTAGTTAAAAATTGAAAATTTAGGAATTATTAAATACAATAAACATAAGTATGATTCATATATGATATGAGCCAATAAGGAAAGCTATGAGTAAGATATGACTCATAAATAATGAACATATATTTATTATCTTTAAGCTACACATTACTCTTATGAATGTGTCATTATTACTTACTAGAAATAAAGTGAGAATCCCTTTAAAATGATACATATTCTCATATATTGTTTCAAGCCATCCCTCAAAAATAAGTCGAATATATGTATAAATGTAATATTTAAAATAGTAATAATTTATTTATGAAATTAAAAGATAGTCAGGCTCAACTGTGAACTCATAGAATATACAATTATTTAAATATTTGTTAAATTATAAAGAGTATAAGACTTGACTGGTTTTATTAATTATATTTGTACTGTAAGTTCAATTTCTGTAAAACTTAACGACATACTGTATTGACTGAATTTCTATGGTTAATCTGTCGTAGCCACTCTGTACCATTGAGTGCGAATAAACAACAATAATAATAATAATATATTTGAAAAAACAGTTAGCTTATATTTATCACGGTGTTAAAGACTTAAAGATTTCATTTTATAAGACATTTCAAATAATTTTTAAATTTAGTAAA
>SCLH01000075.1:191304-207554 GCA_004367855.1 Oikopleura vanhoeffeni | reverse complement strand
AAAAAAACCGTACTTAATGATGTTTAAGTAGAAAATGATTAACCTCCATTAAGAGTTACTGTATAATGTACTGTTATTGTTAAATTTTAGTATCATACCGTTTAAGTCATTATTTCGGACTTATAACTAACGAATCATAACGTATGACGCTATTAGCTTCGCAGATAGTGCTCCCGGGTATGATTTTAGTTAAACCTTATAAGCCAAAAACTAAAACCTCGAAAAATTAATCATTCAATCCAGCTAAGCATTCATGGCTTGTTTAAATTAGGCACATAAATCATTTCTGAAACATAACTTATGTGACATACAGTGTAAGTAGGGTCAGTACCGGGAGATTTATCTGCAAAACTAAACCTCTCAGCAGTAATTTTTTGAGTTTATATGGTTAAACTTTTTCAAAAAAAATGATTCCGACATGAAAAAAAAGTTTTGGAGCCACCTGGTGGTCACAATGTGAGTATTAAAAAACAACCTCTTGGGCTTTCTAAGGCGCTTTGAAGGTTGAATTATTATTCATTTTATGTTGTTATGACACGGATCGCGCCACAAAAACATTAAGCTATACAAGACAAAAATTTTTTTAAATTTTCGAAAAAAATTTCTTAAATTTTTTTCGGTCATTTTGAAGGAATTTGGATGAAAAAATGCCTAGGCGGAACGACCGAAAACATCTCGTGCGTGCCTATTTTATTGTATTTTTCGACCCAAAATTTTATTTGCTATCCGATAAGCATAATTTAAAGATTAAGCAGGCATGAACACCTACTTCAATCGTCAATTTAAACAATAAAATGCCATTATAAAAACGTTTCGAAAAATTCTCTCAAAAATTCTGCACAAGTGACTTATCACCATTCGTGAATAAACTGATTAGTTTAAAAGTCGATTTTTGGCCCGGTACTGACCCTAGACATAAGGCATACATGTTAGTAATTACTAGTACAATCAGCCTTTATTACATGTCTAGACTGAATAAGTCATTTGCTGAGGTTTAACTTTTTGGCTTATCTAAAAGAGAGACATTCAAGTTCCCAAAATAAAACACAAATATTTAATTTCACTCTTGTTTGTTCAACAATCAATTCAAAATTAAAACATCTCTCCTCGCCAAATTTGGTGACATTTAAATTTTCATAAGATATAATGAATGTCAAAAAAACATTTTCGAATTGCGATTCGAGGAGTTTAAAATACATTTTGACCAAACCTCATCAAATAATATTTTAAAGCTTTACTTCTAGCTCCTCTAAATTGTCTTTCAATAGTTTCTCTCTATTAGTAAGTTTCATCCTTTCACTCAATTGACCGTTTAAAAGTGTCTTCAAAAGGTGATGGTTAAATTGATGATAAATTTTAGTGATTTTTACATTTTTTTCATATTGTCAACTCCTTTGAGGATTTGTTGATTCGTACAATTTTGCAGTTATTATGCTTCAAAAACACAAAACAACAAAAATAAGAATACAAAATTTCGCAATTTTTGAGTTTTGTTTCAATTTCATGACTTGCAGGCTAACTGATTCAAGTAAAATTAAGGTCATCGATCAATGCGTTCGAAAGATATAACATAAATACTGGAAAATTGTTGGAAAATTTTAAATTCGGAAATTTATTTTTGGTCAAATCCGAAATTTTTTCCAAAGAAAACCGGTGATAAAATTTCGAATGCAACTAAAATTAAGTCTCTACTATATAAACATCTCGAGAAACAGCCTCTATCGCTTATTCTCTAAACGCCCGAGAGTGAGCGCCTCTGATGGTGCTGTTTGTAGCAAAGATTTTACAGGGTTTCTTAATGAAACGGTAGAGTTGGTATTAAAAAAACTTTCTGAACGTGCAAAACAAGAAAAAAATTATTTCAACACTACTTGAAGTGTGATACAATTCAACCTAGGACCACGCATGCACTTAATAATTCTACCACAAAACCACTAAAAAACTTACTCCTTCTTCAATTTACATCAATTTTTTGAGTCAAGTTCAGGAGAAGGAATATTAACAATAACCTACAGCCCCTTTTGATAAAAAATCTCTTTTAACGGAAAAAATGCAGAAAGACCGAGAAAAAATTTATTTAACTCAAACATGCCTAGATTTTCAAGAATGGTTTTTATGAATGGTAACAGGTTCTATTAAATAGTTATATGTTTTAATTAAATGGTGAGGAGTTTCCATTATCGAAGCCTTTCATAAATGGTAAGTCAGTGATCAGGGTTAGTGCGTGAGCGTTAGTTGATTGTATTATATCACAATTAGTGTTGAAATTATCTTCGAGAGTTTTTCTTCACTTCAAGAAAGTTTCTAAGTGCCGCCTTTACCAGTTCATCAAGAAACCATGTATGAAAACCTCAAAAAACAGCTCAAATATAGCAATCATCGACAAAAACGCTCCTCCGAAGTTTTGAATACTAATTATACAGATAAGAAAATAAATAAAGTTTATTGCAGTAAAAAACTTGGGAAGAGATTGATTTCAGGTTTGTTTTTATGTCTTCTTGTTTTGCTTATCTGTCAAAAAGTGTATGCATACAAAACATTTCGGCCAACTGATACAAAAGCTAAAGGTCAGTTTCACTAAATGGCAAATCAAAGTTTTATCTTTGAAGCCCTGTTTGGCTTGTGTTTTTATTGGCATAAGTCAAATTGGGAACCACCCTACTCTTCACACTTTTTCGTGGTTTGTCAGTTTAATTAACTTTATTGTCTAAAAAATTAACATTAAAGATGCACTGAAACAATTTCTTTATTCATAAATTACGTATTTGTTTTGAAAAACATATAAACGAATAGGAATTGATTGCCAATTCATCAAAAAACATGATAAGCTTCATTTTTAAAACCATCACGCCCTTCGTCTCCAAATAGGTCACTTCAAGCTTTAAATACCACTGCATCTTGACAAACACATATATCAGCGTAACTGAAAACAAATTTTGTTTAAAATTATTGCACGTTATTTTTTGCTTACACGACAAACCAAGTAATTTGAGTTGCAACTTAAACACTGAGCAGTCTTATAGTTTGTTATAGTAAAAAAACGGAGAAATCGAAAAAACTCACCCTGTATAATTTTGTTTGTCTATCAATTATTCCTAAGCAATTATTATCTTATGTTTGAGTTTACTAACAAATTCAATTCTAACAAGTTTTGGGTAAAATTGTGTAAAATGAAATGCTTAAACTATGTGGCCACTCACCGAAATAACAAATAAGAACAAAAAAACACCAAAATTTCCAATATTCAATCGATTTTTTTCTCTTCAGTACTTCATCATTACATTCTGCCAATGAAGAAAAGTCATTAAGTAAAAATTTTGTAAAAACCATTTTTTTTTGTATTTTATTCATTTGGATCTCAAAAATGCAAGCAATTTTTTAAATTCTTCACACGTTACTGTTAACACAATAATATATTTAAAATTTTGATGATCATTTTATGAAGTTTTATGAATAAAGATAAAAATTTTATGAAGTCATCTCACATTTTCTACCGTTAAACTATCGAATATTGATACTCATTTCAGAGACTAAAAATTTATCCGAAAGATTTTAATCAAATTGTTTATGTCTGCAGTGCTTCTTAGGAGCTAATTTACGGCAGAAATAATGACAGAAATGAACAAATACCTGAGAAATATATTTTTCGTAATAAACAAATTGTGAAACGATTGCCGTGAAACTCCAAAAAAATAACTGTCGACAAAGTGTTTAATGAATGTAAACTTGAATTTTTAATTTGTCCTGATTTCAAATTTCTGAAGATATGCTCAAGCCAATTTCAAAATCAAGAGCTCGAGCTCAAAATTTTTTCATTCATAATTTTGCGATTAAACGCTATCTAGAGTCATAATGGATTTATCGGCGACGACAATGTTTAATCATTTAATTAATTATATTTTCACGAGCCGAAATTAAGTTGCAGAATTACTGAAACTCGATTTGTGAAGCTAAATCTCTCATCAAAAATTCTGATTTTAAATATTTATAAAATGCTCGAAATATTTTATATGTCGAAATTAATTTTATTTTGTCAATATTTCGCGTTGAAAATATAAGGAGGACAAAAATTAAAAAGATAAACAAAAAAAAAGAAGAAAAACAATTTTGGTGCTTTATTTTCAAGAAAACTTGTAAAATTTCTGGAATTTAAGAAAAATTAGTTTTTTCATTGCATATTCCCTATTCACACTTTTGTGAATATCCCGGCCCCACTACTTATAAACACACTACTTTTCCTTATTAAGGCCGGGATATTCACAAAAGTGTGTAATGGGGATATTCAGGACAATAAGTACGAAACTTCTACATATATGTATATCAATTTTCCATCTATACTTTTGAGAGTCCTGAAAATGCATATATATTTGATTTGAATTATTGACATATAAATAAAATTAAAGGTTGTGTCATAACATTACAAAAACTGGTCAGATAAGTTGAAAGCTTCATGAATCAAATTCAAGTGCTTCTATTAAAATGTGAGAGTTAAGTTGATTTTATTTTTATCTCTGATAGATTCCTGCCAAGGTGATTCTGGTGGCCCACTTATTTGCAATCAAAATGGTCAAGCAATCTTAACTGGAGTTGTTTCTAGAGGAGGCGTTTGTGCAGCCGAGAATTCAGCAGGCATATACAGTTCGACATTCGAAGCCTTGGATTGGATTATCGAAACAATTCATAACAACTGAAAAATTAAAAACGAAATCTGTAAGAAATGCATACTTTATATCAACTATGATTAAATTGTGCATTCGCTTTATATCCCTTCAGAATGAATAAAAAACCTACATACCAAAAATCAGCAAAAAGGGCACAAACGGCAATATTGGGCACTTTCGGCCATATATAGCAAAAAAATAAAAATTTTCGTTTGAAAAATGAAAAAAAACCTAGGCGTTGGAAATGACGTCATATTTCAAAGAATTTTTCAATTTTATTAGAAGTTTCACGAGAGGTTTGAACGACGTGAATCATCAAAATGCGTAGAATTTAATACATCATCAAACTCAATCAAATAAAAGTTGAAAAAAATAGATTTGGGAACTTCAAACCTGAAAGTGACGTCATTCATGACGCACACAAAGTAATGTGAGATATAAATCTGAAAAATTTCGGCAATATTGGGCACTTTCGGCGATATAGGAACAGAAATTATTTAATCTAAAAATCGTGATATTGCGTAGGTTAAATTCAGCGATTTCAGGACATTCGGCGATATTGGGCCGGCGAAATTGCCCCCACCCACGTAAATTATTTTGAGGTTTTTTCTAGTCAAAGTTACTGGAATACAGGACATTGTTGAACCATATAGTTCAGAAAAGTGCTATATTTAAACAAAAAATCTCACATCTCAAAAAAATGAAGAGTGATCACTAAGTTATCATCACTTCAGTAGAAACAAGCATCATCTCAATCTATGGCAGACATGTTTTTATCAATTTCTGAAATTTGTTATGCATGTGCCTTAGAAAGTACAAAAATGTTGCTTCGGAGCTATCTCAAAGGTTTCATGCAATAGTCTCTACTGTTGAAAAGTAACTCCTCCCTTTGTTTTTAAACACAGTATCTTATAAAAAAACTTATAAAGTTTTGTCTTCAAAAACATTTGGAAAGTTTTTTTATTCTCAAAATTTTATTTTATCTGACTACACGTTTTTGTATACGTTTATAGTAAGGAACAAAAATTCAAACATACTGAAATAAATTATGAAACAAGAAAAAAACGCGCAGGTGCTCATAATTACGTCATAATGCTCTATGTCAAGGCATGTTACATACTCTTTCCTAATATTTGTTAATGTTTGAACAAAAGCGTTTACTTTTGAATTAACGCATCATTTGTTTGCTAAAAAACAGTGTATTTTATGATTTACATTTTCCTTTTCAATCTTATTAAATAATCTCGAATTGCGAATTAATACATTTACTTTGTTACTAATACAGAAAAAATACAAAGAAAAATTTAATTTTTATTTGAAAAGTTAAAGTTGATAATTATGAAAAAAAGTACACTTTTAGTCACTGGTGGAGCAGGTTATATTGGAAGTCATACTGTTGTCGAACTTTTAAACGAAGATTATGGCCATGGGGAAATTTTGTGAGAAATTTTTTTCAATGAATCAAAATTCACAAATTTGAATGTCATTCTTCGAAAATAACCCCAATTTAAGAGTTGTCGTTGTAGATAGTTTGGTGAATTCTGTCGAAGATTTGGATTCATAATTAGATTCAGAAACGTGTGAGATAAAAATGATGGATAATTATGAATTACCTCTTCTTTTCGTGAAATAAATTATCGCAGAAAAAATTTAATTCTATATCTGAAACTGTAGAATTCTTCTGCAGAAAGAATTATAACAGCGGGTTCCGGCGTATTATTGAAACGTTTTTCGCAAAAATTTATTACCTATACCAGGATTTTAAAAGTTTTGCGAGAGTTTCACGTTGAGGCCTCACTTATACGACAGACCCTGCTGTATTTATGATTCATCACGTTAATAAGAGAAAATAGAAACTTCACTTGAAAATAACTATGAGCTGAATAAATTTATTTTCCTCAGAAATAAATTTGAAACCTTAATAACGTTTAGTTTGAAAAAAATTATCGAGAATTTGAAAAGCCAAAACGAGCGTCCGATCTTAAAATCGAAAATAAACATTTGTCAGACTTAATTTTGAAGAAAATTCTCAAATGTGCAAAATAAGTCATCTTCAAAACATTAATTTGTCAGTATGGAAAAAACGATTGAATTTTTCGCAAGGAACCCGAATGCATTAACCCTTAAAATTTGTAAGATATTTTTCTGTCGATGATAACTTCCAAATGATGGTTATTGCAAATTCAATTTGCTTCCTAGGAAATTTTGTATAAAAAGGTTGAAAATTTATTTCTATAGGAAAGTTAATAACACTGATTATATAATAAACTTTGTAATCATCTCATATAAATCCTTTCGTCAGGTAAAAATGGCAAACCGACTTCCATAAGCAGAGTTGAACAGATAACTGGGAAAACCGTGGCATTTTATAAATTGGATATAAGAGACAAAACTGGTTTAGAAAAGATTTTCGAAGANATGTGACCATATCATAATATGGATAGTATCCAACGGCGAAAACGGCGGTGTCAGAAAAATAAAATTTGAATAAATATAGCAAAAATTTTTTATATCCTTCTTGTAAATTTTTTGGCAAAAAAATAATTTGACCGATTAAAAATTTTTTCATATTTTTTAAAATTTTTTCATTTTCAAGTGGCAAAAAAAGGGCACCGCTCAAAGTTCTCCAAATATTAAGCAAAATGTTGTTTTTGAAAATATCTGTATCAATTTTAACCTTCATATTTTTTAACAAATTTCTCAATATATGTACGCTACATAAAATAGTACTGGATTCGGGAAAAACTAGTGGGATGGCTAGCATAAAATTCAATTGATTCATTTTTTTTCAGTACTTCATCATTACATTCTGCTAATGAAGAAAAGTCATTACGTAAACATTCTGTAAAAACCATTTTTTTTGTATTTTATTTATTTGGATCTCAAAAATGCAAGCAACTTTTGAAATTCTTCACACGTTATTGTTTGCACAATAATATATTTAAAATTTTAATGATCATTTTATGAAGTTTTATGAATAAAGATATAAATTTTATGAAGTCATCTCACATTTTTTACCGTTAAACTATCGAACTTCATTGATACTCATTTCAGAGACTCAAAATTTATCCGAAAGATTTGACTCAAATTGTTTATTTCTGCAGTGTTTCTTAGGAGCTAATTTACGGCAGAAATAATAACAGAAATGAACAAATACCTGATAAATATATTTTTTGTAATAAACAAATTGTGAAACGATTGCCGTGAAACTCCAAAAAAATAACTGTCGACAAAATGTTTAATGAATGTAAACTTGAATTTTAAATTTGTCCTGATTTCAAATTTCTGAAGCTATGCTGAAATTAATTTCAAAATCAAGTTCTCGAGCTCAGAATTTTTTGATTCATAATTTTTCAATTAAACGCTATCTAGAGTCATGATGGATTTATCGGCAACGACAGTGTTTAGTCATTAAATCAATTATATTTTCACAAGCCGAAATTTAATTGCAGAATTACTGAAACTCGATTTGTCAAGCTCAATCTCTCATCAAACATTCTGATTTTTAATATTGATAAAAAGCTCGAAATAATTTATATCTCGAATTAATTTTATTTTTAGGGTTGTGAACGTTTTCATTTATTCATTTTCAAACATAATTTTTAACATAATGAGTTTTTTAAGTAAAAATACATAAAGTCAAGTTCATCAGTAATCTAGAAATTTTCAAAAACTTGAAACTGGGCAGATTACTATAAAAATTTTTGGCCCGATAATCAAAATAGTTTTAAATACTTCCAGGTGTTTATTTGAATGTTTAATTTAGGTCGAGACATACGTTTATAGTATGCTTTGGACCGAAGGCGATCCAAAACAATCCGGGAGTTTTTCTGAATAATTGAGAAGTGTGATCTATATAATTCATTTTCTTTTTGAAATTCTGTAAGTTTCAATGGTTTTGGAACATTTTTGAAATCTTCCATGAATTGTTTTTTCCTAGTTTTGTAAATGGACAATTTGAAATGTGCTCAAAAACGCCTAAGGACTTACTAGGCTGTTTATGTTCCTGAGAGCGTTTTTTCAACTTTCTAGCGCAGTGTCCTATATAAGCGTACGAACAGTGACATATCAATTTATACACGCAGTTAGATGGTTCAAACATTTGTGGAATTGGTTTAAATGTGTATGAGTATAACTGAGAAATTTTCCTACCACGGTAGCATAAGTTGATACATATGTCAGTTTTCCTTTTATTTTTTAATTAATTGTTTGGCATAAAAATCTACGCGATGAAAATTAAAGTCGAGACAAAAAGTATGAAGTTTTTTTTCTCGTGGTGGTTTTTTGTCATTTTCGAGGAAAGTTTTAATTTTTTGTTCTATGAGCCACGATGGGTAACAGTTTCTGGAATATAAAATACGTAGATCTTCAAGGCTTTTTTCGAATTGTTCTGTATCAGAACAACAGTCCCTAGTTCTATGAAGTTGCGTGAATATATTATGTTTATATTTTAAAGGGGATATATCATGCTGGTAATTCGTGAGTACCGTATCAGGGCCTTTCTTGAAATTTTTTCGAAATTTGACCTCCGAATTTTCGATCAAAATATTATAGTCTAGAAACCGTATTAGCTCATTTTCCATTCTTTGAATTGTGAATTTTAGTCGATGATCGAAAGTGTTCAATTTATTAAATATTTCATTAACAGCGGTTTTTTCACTCATACAAATTATGACGTCTGCATACCTAACCCAGTTAAGGATTTTTTTAGATTTCAAAAATTTTGGGACTCCACAATACCTAGTTGGCATTCAAATGTTTTATAAATTAACCGCACGTTGTGCATAAATTTTCTTAAATTTGATCGCTCTGGGAATGGTAGTGGCCGACCGTCTTCATCCTTATCTTTAAAATATTTAGCCAGATTTATGTAAATAATTTTCAAAATTTCTGAGATCAGCCTAGTGGTGTTGACTAAAGTAAATAATTTTGTTGCATCAAATGACAAAATTTCATATCTATTATGATCAAGAGTTTTGAAATTTGGTAAGAATTTGTCTTTAAACATATGAGGCCCATCAATCATAAAACTGCACTTTTTAAATATTGGTTCAATAATTTTCTTTAAATATTCATGTGCATTATAAACCTTAAAATTATAACCGGTTATTATCGGCCGGAGATATTTTTCATCTTTATGAAACTTTATAAGTCCGAAGCCTGAACTTATCGAATGTTTGTGCTTCAAGTGACTTCAGGGTTTTTTTATTGAAGTTATTACCTAAGGTTTCACTCAAAAGTACATATTGTGTAGTAAAAGTGTATATTGTAACTTTTGAATTTGTTTTCGTGATCATACTTTATTTTTTTTAAATTTTGGTCTTTGACAAAAAGTTTTGATTATTTTTCATGATATACACTTCTGTCTATTAAGCAAACTGAAATATTTTTATCGACATTCGAAAGGCATAAATCTTGATTATCATATAGAAAAAATTTCAAAAATTTACTTCAATTGGCAAAAGTTTGAGTTAATTTTAATCACGCTCTCTTCATCCAAACCATTAATACGTGCATGACTTTGGAAGTGAGTAGAAAGCTTTTCAACTTCGCAATACTTATTTGAGCCTTGAGAAGATCCAACTACTGCATTAGTTTTACTCATACTCAGAAATTCTATTATTTCATCAGGTAGTGTTTTTGATGATAGGTTAAAAACTTCAACTTTGTAAAATTTTTTTGAGTTTTCGTTATTCAAAAATCTGAGTTTTCGTTCACGTTTTTCATCATTTTGTCTTTCGGAATTATAAATGTGATTTTTTGTGTTTTTTATAAATGATTCATATTCAAAATTAGTTTTTGTAGTTTTCTTAAAATCGAAAAGGGAATTATCAAGTGTATTTTTAAGAATTGGTATATTATTTTTCTGGTTTCGTTATTCGGAATTTAAATTTTTCTGTTGTATTTTGAATACCTCGTCTTTATTTAGGTGTTGCTTCAAGCTTGTCGGTAGTTGCACAAATTTCGGTTGGACTGTATGCTCCATGCATTTTTCTGTGAAAAAGATTGCTTTCTCTTTGTGAATTTTTCTTAGATTTAACTCTATGTTATGGCTGAGTTCGAAAGTTGACTGAAAGTATATTCTCTGGTGGTGACTCTTGTAAATATTCATTTTTAGGCATGTGAATGTTTTCGTTTATTCATTTTTAAATATAATTTTTAACATAATGAGTTTTTTAAGTTCAGCACTAATCTAGAATTTTTCAAAAACTTGAAACTAGGCAGATTACTAAAAACCTTTTTTACTAAAAGTAATTTTATTTTGTCAATTTTTTTCATTGAAGATATTTGGGGACAAAAATTGAAAGATGAACACAAAAAAAATTGACAAAAAACTATTTTGATGCTTTATTCGTAAGAAACCTGTAAAATTTCTGGAATTTGAAAAAATGGATTTGTTGTTATATTTCATAAAAATTAGTTTTTTGATTGCATATTCAAGACAATTAGAACGAAACTTATATATCAACTTATATTTTATACTTTTTAGAGTCCTGAAGATGCGTTTTTATTTGATTAAAATTATTGACATATAAATAAAATTATAGATTGTTTCAAAACATTACAAAAACTGATGAGATAAGTTGAAAGCTTCATGAATCAAATTCAAGTGCTTCTGTTGAAATGTGAGAGTTAAGTTGATTTTATTTTTATCTCTGATAGATTCTTGCCAAGGTGATTCCGGTGGTCCACTGATTTGCAATCAAAATGGTCAAGCAATTTTAACTGGAGTTGTTTCTAGAGGAGGCGTTTGTGCAGCCGAGAATTCAGCAGGCATATACAGTTCGACATTCGAAGCCTTGGATTGGATTATCGAAACTATTCAAAACAACTAAAATATTAAAAACAAAATCTGTAAGAAATACATACTTTATATTTACTATGATTATTATTGGTTATTTGCAGACGATGTTTGACTTTTTGTTATAGATTTACACATCGCTTCAGAATGAATAAAATTGTTTGATACAAAAAATCGGCGATATTGGCACATTCGGCAATATTGGGCACTTTCGGCGATATAGAAACAGGAATTATTTCATCTAAAATTCGTGATATTGCTTAGGTTAAATTCGGCGATTTCAGGACATTCGGCGATATTGGGCCGTCGAAATTGCCCCCTCCTGTAAATTATTTTGAGGTTTTTTTTAGTCAAAGTTACTGGAATACAGGACATTGTTGAACCATATCCAAACCTTTTCCCAACGGAACTCTATCTCAAAAACGCTAACTATCTCTATAGCGCGTGTTCAAATCCCACTGATGTTGTCTCAATGATAATCTTGCATATGATTATAGGCAAGGGTCTTGATAATGGAACCGCTAAATTTAATCGGTGTGTAATCACTAAGAAAATCACTTAGACAACATCAGTGGGATTCGAACACGCGCTATAGAGATAGTAAGCGTTTTTGAGATGGAGTTCCATTGGGAAAAGGATATAGTTCAGAAAAGTGCTATATTTTTTCAAAAAATCTATGATCTCAAAAAATGAAGATAAGTGATCACTTGACCGGAAACAAGCATCATCTCCATCTATGGCAGACCAGTTTTTATCAATTTTGAAAATTTGTTCTGCATGTGTCTCAGATAGTAAAAAAAATGTTGCTTTGCAGCTATCTCAAAGGTTTCATGCAATAGTCTTCTATTGAAAAGTAACTCCTCCCTTGTTTTTTAGACACAGTATCTTATCAAAAAATTTGTAAAGTGTTTTCTTTAAGAAGATTTTGAAAATTTTTTTTATTCTTAAAATTTCATTTTGTCTGACTACACGTTTTTGTGCACGTTTATGATCCGTTACAAAAATTCAAACATACTGAAATAAATTATGAAACAGGAAAAAAAACGCGCAGGTGCTCATAATTACGTCATAATGCTGTATGTCAAGGCATGTTACATACTCTTTCCTAATATTTGTTAATGTTTGAACAAAAGTGTTTACTTTCGAATTAACGCATCATTTGTTTGCTAAAAAAAAATGTATTTTATGATTTACATTTTCCTTTTCAATCTTATTAAATGATCTCAAATTGCGAATTAATACATTTACTTTGTTACTAATACAGAAAAAATACAAAAAAAATATAAATTTTTATTTTAAAAATTAACGTTTAAAATTATGAACAAAAGTACACTTTTAGTAACTGGTGGAGCAGGTTATATTGGAAGTCATACTGTTGTTGAACTTTTAAACGAAGATTATGGCCATGGGGATATTTTGTGAGAAATACTTTTTTCAATGAATCAAAATTCACAAATTTGAATGTCATTATCCGAAAATAACCCCATTTAAGAGTGGTCGTGGTAGATAGTTTGGTAAATTCTGTCGAAGATTTGGATTCATAATTAGATTCAGAAACGTGTGAGATAAAAAATTATAAATTACCTCTTCTTTTAGTGAAATAAATTATTGCAAAAAAAAATTTAACTCTATATCTGAAACTGAAGAATTCTTCTGCAGAAAGAAATATAACAGCGGGTTCCGGCGTATAATTGAAACGTTTTTCGCAAAAAAATTTTACCTATAGGCTATAGAACCTATAAAATCCTGCTATAGGCTATAGCAGGATTTTATAGGTTTTGCGAGAGTTTTACGTTGAGGCCTTACTTATACGCCAGACCCTGCTGTACTTATGATTCATCACCTTAATAAGAGAAAATAGAAAGGTCACTAGGAAATATCTACGAGCTGAATAAATTGATTTTCCTAAGAAATAAATTTGAAACGTTGATAACGTTTAGTTAAAAAAAAGTTATTGAGAATTTGAAAAACCAAAACGAGCGTCCAATCTTAAAATCGAAAATAAACATTTGTCAGACTTTATTTTGAAGAAAATTCTCAAATGTGCAAAATGAGTCATCTTCAAAACATTAATTTGTCAGTATGAAAAAAAAAGATTGAATTTTTCGCAAGGAACCCGAATGCATAAGCCATTAAAATGTGTAAGATATTTCTTCGTCGATGATAACTTCAAAGTGATGGTTATTGCAAATTCAATTTGCAAATTTTGTATAAAAAGGTTGAAAATTTATTTTTATAGGAAAGTTTAATAACCATGATTATATATAATATAACTTTGGTAATCATCTCATATAAATCCTTTCGTCAGGTAAAAATGGCAAACCGACTTCCATAAGCAGAGTTGAACAGATAACTGGGAAAACCGTGGCATTTTATAAATTGGATATAAGAGACAAAACTGGTTTAGAAAAGATTTTCGAAGACCACTCAATTTCAGCAGTCTTACATTTTGCTGGCCTCAAATCCGTCAATGAATCTGTTCGGATGCCGCTTTTATATTATAACAGTCATATAAATGGGACAATCACGCTGCTTCAGACCATGAACAAGTTCAATGTCAAGAAAATTATTTTTTCATCGTCTGCAACAGTTTATGGCGGGATGAAAATTGAAATGTAAAGGGAAGTTTTATTAATTAAGTACAGAGGAAACACAATATTACCAAAAGTTTATTTTGAAATTTGGTGATATAAGGCGATTTGGAAGGTATCGGACTTTCAGAGATATTGGGAAAAAATAGTTTTTATAAATTAGAAAACGTGGGCCGTCAAAATGACGTCATAACTTGTTATTAGCTTTCATTCTGAAGGAAGTTTACAATAGGTTTGAAAGAAGTGAAATACAAAAATGTGTGAAATAACGAACTCCAACAAACACAAATTGTGTTACACAATCCAAGACAAATAGAAGAAGTAAATTTTATTGCGAATTAGTCGTAATTTTGAAGAAAGTTTTCAAATTTAAACAAAGTGTTCAATTTTTGAAGAAAATTGTCAAAGTTTTCAGAAAATTATAAAATTAAAAAAATTTCAATGAAAGTCTAGAAAACTTTCAAATTTTTTAGAAAATATAACAAAAATTTACATTTTAAACTTTGCATTAAAGCTTTCAAATTTGGAACGAAAATTATCGAATATTGTATAATTTAATGATAATCCTGACTTATTAATCCGCAGTTACTTATCTTCTGGGCGCTTCTTCAGCAAGATAAATTTTTTTTTTGAACACTTATTTTGTTCGCCACGAGCCCATTAAGCCGCCGTAGTTCAAAATGCCGCGGTCAGGAAAAAGGCCCATGCAAATGGGTTTATGCAAATACGGCCCATGCAACTTGGTTCTTTCAGACTGTCATCATCGAGAGACCAGGTGTTATTACTGGGCACTTTTAAATACAATTTTCAATTACTTCAGGAAGTACCGTTCGAAAACAAATAAATGTTCTAATTATCTTGTAACAATACTAGTGAAACTATTTCGAAAAGAAATAAGGTGACGGAAGCAAATTTGAAATTTTAACATAACGAGAAAAATCTTAAAGGTCAGAAAAATCAAACTGAAATTCTACAGTATGTAAAAAAATTGAAAACAATGGAAATTTCTCTGGATCAAAACCTATAATTGGCAGGAGAATTACTTTCAATCCAGAGGAAATTGGAGCTTTTGGTCTCGAACAATTTTTTTACATACTGTAGAATCATAATATTTTCTTAATTTCCTTATCATAAAAAACGTAGAATTTCCAAAATACGTATGTATGAGTATGATGTATGTACTAAATATGTATGAGTTTTACTTGAATGATAAAATATTTCTCTCATCCTTTACTGACCACCTCAACATTTGCCGGTGTCAAGCGAGCACGAAGTTGGACAAGGTATAACTAATCCCTATGGACGCACCAAATATATTATCGAAGAAATGTTGAGAGATTTGGCAGTATCTGACAATTCCTGGAAAATTACGATGCTAAGGTCAAAATTTCGTTTTATATACAGCATGGCACATTTTAACCTGCGATCTAAGTTTTTAGCTTCAACCAATCATCACGGTGCACCGTTTATTTAACGACGGAGTCAACAAACACGTAGGCGTTTAACCAATTCAAATTATCATTGACCAAAAAACGGTGTGATTCACTTTCGGGCATAAAAATGAGATCGCTAGTAAAATGTAACATTCTATAAAATATATTGGTTATATCTCTTACTCACACTTTTGTTACTTTCTTGTCCCTTAATAAATACGCTCCGTTTACTTATCAGAGACGAGAACGTAACAAACGTGTGACAAAGAGATAAAAAAACAGGAATTTTTATGTTCATGAAAATCACGTTTTTGTTCAACTTTTATTTCTTCAAAACTTGCTGAGCCTTTCTAACAATCACCTGACCGTATGAGCAAGAATTAAATGTAGAAATATGACATATAGCAAACCTTATTTCTTGATAAATTACGTCACGTGACGTTTTTGAAGGAATTAAAGTAATATAAAATAAATTATTTTTGCCAATACTTATTTCTACGTTATAAAGTCACTTATTTTGCGGTAAATAGAGGTCAAACTTGAACGTGATCTAGTTAAACAAAATTAAATTGAAATTTGTAGGTATTTCAATCCAGTTGGTGCTCATGAAAGTGGACTTATAGGCGAAGATCCAGTTGGGCCACCTAATAATCTCTTGCCGTATATTTCACAAGGTAATTTATCAAATAAGTTTTTAATGAACTCGGTACACGTGAATATAGTTCGAATTATCGTAGCATAAAAACTTGTTTATATACATAAT
>SCLH01000075.1:142703-184972 GCA_004367855.1 Oikopleura vanhoeffeni | reverse complement strand
AAGGTCATCATGTACTAAGTCGCTAGAGGCAAAAACTGGTCAAATAATTGCTTCTTTGGCACTTCAGTAACTAACTACCCATATTCAATATTTTTCATCAGAAAGTTGACCCTACCAATTCTTTTGAGGACTTTCAACTGAAACGTTCAAGTCTCTACGTGAACTTCGAGATTGACTTTGAACTTTTACTGCGTTCAATTTTGTTGACTGGGTGGTCCTGTTTGCTCTAAATCAAAATACGCCAGCGAAAAAATACTACTCCTGTTTCAGACAAAAAAACAATGATAGCTCTTATTTAGGCGCCTTTATAGGCAGCAAAACTGAAAAGACATGAAAATTTACCTTTCAAATCAATATTTAAAAAAAAAAAATTAAAAAAACAAAAAAATCCTTCGTTTTAAAAGACATTAAAAAAAAAAAAAAATTCGCTACAAATAGCTTAAAAACATGATACCTTTTTTTACTTTTAATTTCTTATTTCAAACGTCAAATACTCTCAATCAAGACACAATCTCATTATTATAAAAAAAAAATCAATTTTGATATACAAATGTACTTAACAGCGTAATTTACGCTGCGTAAAAGTTTCAGAAGGTGTCTATGATGTCACAATCGTGAGTCACGAGAATTCGAAAAAATTAAGCAAAAATCATATTAATTTCTAAAAAACGGCACTCCTACCGAGATTTATCTTTATATAATGAACGCAATTGGAAACTGCGGCATAGCAATACTTTTCCCAAAAATGTGCCGCACAAAATAGGTACTGCCTCAAATGTTATATCGCTCAAGGTTTGCGCTTATTCTCTCTCCCAATTAATGCTAAGATGCAAATAGCTTAAGATAAGGCACAAGTTGAATCATGGCAACATTCGGCCAAAATGTCTGATTTTCAGCATAACTTTACTGATTGGACCAATCAGAATTGGTGCAAAATCTGCATCACTCACAAATAAAAGTAATACCGATTTAAAAAATATGCTATTGAACCTTCAAAGTTGAACAACCAGCGTGTTTCAATATAATTCGATCATAGTTTCAAAAAACTCAGTTCAAAGACAAGATAAAAATCTCCGGATTAACGAAACAGCTTACGGATGCCCCTTATCATGAAAGCAAAATTATCCCTATCAAAAAGCACCACGCGAATGGATGAATTAGTTCACTGATATTCCCCGATGGTTCGAACCCGGGTTAACCGTCAGGGCACCGGTTCCAGGGAGGCCAAATTATTGTTTGAGACGCTCCAAAAAACGACGGATATGTCATTAAAAAACCGTGAAAATTCATTATCAGCACGATAGAACGGCTCCAAATCAATTACGTTTTGTTTCAAGTAAATAAATGGAATATTGGTCGCCGGAAAATCACAAAACCGGTATATGTCAGTCGATTTTCCCTCATACGAAATTAACGCGCGAGACACCGGCCCGATTGTAATTAGGAATCAACAGGTGATCACATTGCTGAACTTGGGATCCAATTTTTACACACGCACTGCATTCTACCGCGCCGAAAAATGCATCATCATTAATAAAGAAAATAAAGGTGAATAGTAAGCAAATGCCATGAAAAAGGTTGTTCTCATGAATTTTCATGAGTTTTTTCTATTTCTGCATTTTGAATCGAAAAAAGTCCGTTCTACTCATAGACAGATTTAACTGAACATAGATTTATTTCTAGCCCGTAGCGAAAGTTGTAAAAATTGAATATAAATAGCTGGAAATATGTTGAATAAAAGTTTTTAGTTGAAATATATTTTAGAAAAAACTAAGTTTTAGACCTTTCGAATTTATCTTTGTTGCGTTTATCGGAAAAAATTCCGCCCAACTTTTAATAAGCTTTTTTACATAAAAATTCGCAACTTTTTGCGTTTAAAACATATTTTGGTACAAAAAAACCCTGTTATTTTACTAAGTGACGCATTTTTTCTATTTGCTAATACAATTTGTTTTACGAACTAGCAAAAATTAAAAATTTCCAACAGTTAATTTCGTTAATTCACAACGTACTATTTTTCTGTCTCGTGGTCAAGCACAATTGACACGATTAATTAGATATTTATGACGTTGAAACTTTCCCAAATATCAACATAAAAAGTGTATGCAAAACGTTCTGTTTATCTGATTAAAGAACCAAAAATATGGCGAAATGAAAAGGTGACTGTGACCTATGGTTACTCATTCACGCTCGTGTTGTTGTTCTATTTTCTGTAACGAAAACAACAATGCATTTAAACAATCGATAACGTCGAAACATAGTTTTTTCTTTCTTTTAATCGGAGACAAAGTTTAAAAAAAGATTAAAATCTGATTATAATCTTTTTTTGAACCAAAACGTTATTTAGATAATCAAAATCACCATCTTACAAAAGTCTTTTACCTCGTGTTACATAATGAGGAAATAAATTTATTTTGCTATGTGACTTATATACCTACAATGAACTTATTTGAATAACGACCAAAATCTTGAAAGTTGTCATTTCAAATGATCATTTTGGTGTGTAACACTGATTTTTCCCAGTGATCAACTGTTTTTTTACAATGGAATTAACTTAAGGTGCATCGTATTCGGCGATTGGTACATTTTTTCAAGCGATATGAAAGAAAAAAAGGTAAAATTTTTTTATTATTTTTTTTCGCCATTAAAAGGGCTTTCTTGCGAACGTTTATTTTCATCTTAACATAACTAATTAATCTGGAAAAATATTAAAAAAACACTTTTCACATCCATTCCAACTAAACCCCGACTACAGAATTTTTTTGAAGACGATATTAAAAACTAACTTGTCGGTGTTGTAGCGCAAAAGTCTGGTTTTTTTTCTTTTTTGCGCATTAAAACTTTCCTTGATATGAAAGTTGTTTTCCAAAAATGGTCAAAATCGCCAAAGTAGAGAAAACAACTTTTTTGGAGATAAAAATTGACTTTCAATGCGTTTTGTATCAAAAAATGTCCTGACTTTCACAAAAATGACGCTTATACATTCCGACACTAATATTGAGAATGTTTTGCAAGCATTAAAATTTCTAAAATAATATGAGTTCAAATGGCACAACCTGTTTGTACAGCCGAGTGTTGTAAATTTCATCAATAGTTGAGAAATGATATCTGCGCGATCATCTCGATTAGTATATACGGAAATTTACATAATACCAAAACATTTAATATGTGATTGCCTATTTTTTAGGAGAGTTCAAAACCACTAATAAAAAAGTTGACTTGATTGTGGAAAATTTTCATAATTTTTCTAAAACAGTCACACAAAAAAAAGGACCAATAACATAATTAGGATTTTTCAAACACAGTCGAAAAATAGTAGACATGCATGAAAAAAGAAATTGGCTCTTTGTTTGCTTTTATTCACAGATTTAAAAAAAAAACAATCAGAAAAATTTTGGACAAAAAATGAGGAAAATTCTTCATAAATGCTTTTAATTTTTTTGAAATTTTACGAATCAAAATTTAAATTCGGACTCAAATATTTCTTAAATAACAAAATTATTTTTATTTGTAATAACACATCATTCTGTTTAGCTAACTAATAGCCCACAAAAAAGTTAAACAACTAATTAATTTCGTAATTAAGTTGACTCCAGTCTCCGAGTCACTGCCCCCCCTTAAGAGGTTGTGGGTGCTTCCAGTAATGTGCTGGAAAAAATAAGCGTTTTACACCAAATATCTCTTCCCCTTTTTGAGAATGAGGTGAACGTATTTTCCAATTAGTTATTTAGTCCGTACCTTGAGACGAGTCTAAAAAACTATTCATTTCTAGAACATATTACACATCAACCTTTAATGCAAAAACCTATGTTGTTAATTTCTTTCATTGAAAATACCGTCATATCCACTATCAAAAATACATATGGCCATATTTATGATCAAAAAAGAATTTCTACAATTTAAACCAAGCATATTTTATAAATTCATCTTAATTCGCCCGAAAATTATTTTTGAAAAATTCCTGCTATGTTGTAATATAGCAAATATGAAGATTATTTACAAAAAAAAAGTATCCACGAACGGCACATGCGATTTCTTTTCTCTTTTTCATAAATTCTTCTCTATATCCTATTAAACTTTTAAACCAAGCAAATTTTAATAATTTTTTTATATATTTCTCGGAATCACTATTTCATCTGAATTTATGCGCGCCTTATACATTGATTGGATAAAATTAAATATTTTAAAAAGGGCAAAAATCTTAACAATTATAATAATTGAAATACTTTCATTTAATGTTATTTGCGTGATTATTATTCTTTGTGATTTGAGACTTATCCTATGTCTATAATTTAAATAAATAAGATATTTTGCAAGCAAAAATCCGATTCTTCTAAACTAGTTATTCGATCAGTAATAACTTTTTTTTCAATTGCAATCAAATTTCTCGTAGTGTGAATGTCGGATACAAGAAAAATAAACCGAATTTGAGACCGTGGTCGAAAATAAACTACTGCACCACCAATCCCTTAAGTCTTGTACATTGTGAATTGTTTTAATGCTGGTATTTCTCACTACCTTTTAACGTCTATAACTTTTGTTGAAATGTTTTAAAACCTAAAAACGAAAAAAATATTGTTCCGTTACGCTGTTATAATTGTATCAGATAAAATTATTAATGAGTATAATCAACTCGTAATCCTTTTACGAAAAACGACTTATGAAAACGCACAAATTTCTGTCATATTTTTTACCAAAGACGTTGATATTTTGTTGTTAAATTACCAAACAAAGAACACTTTTTTTGTGCATGCACATATGACATTCAACCCCCTTGAACTCAAATACAGTCCCTGCCCTTAAATGTCCTAATTTTCCGAAAAAAAATTTGTTAGTTAAGGATACTGGTCGCATTTAGCGACTCGGACGTGGAAAATTCTTCTAGATTATCTTTAAAATGTTTTTTTTCTGAAGAAGAGACACAAAAATAATAATATTTAGAGTTATAAAGAACGTTTCATTTTTTCCAAATTTCTAAGAATTTGAATCGCTGTTTCGATACAACGAGAGACAAAAATGAACATTGTGGAGCCTCGGTGCTCTACCCTATTCTTAAGGGAGTGGCTGTCGCAATTGAAGCCTCTTCCAAGTCATTTCCCGTTCAAACTAGCAAAGTGATATTCGAAAAACATTTGTAAAACAAACCAACCTTCGCCGGTAATTAATTGAACTTAACAGTAATTGAGATACATCCCCACCTACGCCGACACCTACGCTTTTAAAAACCTCCTAAAAAAGACACGCAGTTAGTGGCCACTCCTTCAATTTTCATCATTTTTTATTATTTTTGTTCAGGCTCCGGAGAACTACAGAATAATCAAAACGCTTTGTTTTTAACTTTGCGTCACGACCAAAAAACCGAAAAACCAAAATTTAAAATTTAAATCGTTAGTTGGAGGCTCACAAAACGCTATCTCCTCCACCAGTGAAATATGTTCGGACCTCATACTGCATCTGAAAGCAGAACCTGTTTGACAATAAACTAGAGAGTTTTTTTCGAAATTTCTTTCGGTCTCTTGGCCATGCACTTTTCATTTTGAGCCCTAAATTTTGACAAATTAGAACCAGAAAAATGCTTCAAAATAATTTTTTCCGTAAATACCAAACACTCTTTAAGGATTTTGGTTTGCAATTCTATAAGACTCCGGGTAGCGTCAAAAGAAACAAATGAGCGCACTTTCAATTTAAAATCATAAATAAATCAATAATTTTTGTTTCGTTTTTTTTTTGGCTGTTCTGGCCGCCGAAAGCCAAAATTTTAAAACAAAAAGCAATTTTCTATTTGTTTAGCTTCTCCGAGCCTCACGCAAAAAAAATAATAAAATGAGAAATGAAGATTGGTACAACTGCGTGTCTTTTTAAGAACTATTTAAAAGCTCAGCGTGTCGCGTACGGGGGGATTGTATCAGATTACTTTAAATTCAAAGTTACCGCGAAGTTGTTCTGTTATAACAAAATGTTTTGAATCACCTTGCTATTTTGGCGGGAAATGCGCCTCGGAAGAGGCCAAATTTGCGACAGCCCACTCCCTTAAGGATCTATCATACCCAGTTTTATTTTCTGCCGTCAAAATCAGGAGGAGATGCATTTTCCCCGAGGCATTCAAAATAAGACCAAAACATTTTTTCTCTTTAAACGCCGGATGAAATTAATTGACCAATCGACCCTGGGCGTTCTGCTCACGTTATCTGTGCGTTAATTAAAAGAATAAAGGTATTCTCTATCTTCAAAACTCGAGAGGAGTAGCCTTTTGAAGTGGAAAATATTGCCACTTTGAAAGGTCGTTCCGATTGGTCGGCCAATCAGAGCCTCCGATTGTTTTGTTGGAACATATCAATTTATCCCTAAACATAAATCCATATGTTCTGCTGTTTTAAATATTCATTGAGCGACGCTGAAAACCCGTTTTTGCCTTAAAATGCACCAGTACTCCGTTAAAGTGTATTTTACTTCTTGTATAATTTTCATATCATTTCCTAATTTATATCCAAAGAACTAAGATGTTAAAATATTCATCAAAGATATCCCTTTATGACACTTTGGTTAATAAAGATATTGGAAGTTTTTCTATCTATTTATACTACTTATGTAGAAAATATGATGTTTAAAGTTTTATTTCTGAAAATAAGGCTTTTCTACAAACCAAAGTTTTTCAGGAAATCCACGACTTTTTTCAAACCAGAAAATAAAGTTTTTTCAAAATTTTGACTCTTAGCAGCGTAGACAAATACGCGTGTGAAAAAGTATGACAATGGTTTTATGCAATTTATTCCATTCTTATGTGTTTGAAGAGAAAATAAATTAGTAACAAAAAGATTATACATACCATGGCATCAACAATATGTTATATCATTCATTATCATCAACTAGACCTAACTGATTGACAGAAAAATTTTCATTCGGTAGATCTGGTAATGTGTTCAGTTCACTTATGTGCATTTTTCCCTCTCTATATATCTCAAAATATTCCAACTAACATTCTAACTTCTTTCATTTGATAGAGAAAAGGCCAAAATATGATATCAAAGGCAGATCGGCAACCTAGAAATTTAGTGGCCGAAGGGTCGCACTGGGCCACCTTTCCCCTTATATTTTCCGATCCGATCTTGGATTCATCTCGAAACAAAGTTGTTTATTATTGTACGTCATTCGAAGATGTTTCAAAGATCATAACACCTCTCATCTCATCAATCGAAATTACAAAGCCACGCTTTTCTCACTGACCTTCATTAGTATAACAAACATTGGTTTTGAACGGGCTCCAAGATTATAACTCACCTTTAATTGCGTTCAAAAACGGAAAACTGATTAATCCGATTTCTTTCTAGTAATGAATTCCATCCATATTTTAATAAATTTATAAAAATGAAATTATATATAAAATGTACTTCAAAAAAATGCTTAGAGTCAACAAGCCGGTAACAACTATATACATATGTCTGTTACAGAATTTTATTTTATCATGTTGTAGAACATGTATACATAAAAAGTTTTTAACCGTTGATTTAATCAATTATTTGACCGAAAGATATATGGTCAAGACCTCAATTACAAATCCTAACTATTTGGAAAATGCGAAATCTGAGCATTGATTGTATCCTTTCCCTATCTGACCAATGAAATCGCCTTTTCCGCAATCAACGTTTTATGTGTGCTAAATATCTTGCGTTGTTTGTATCATTCAAATAGTTAGGATTTGTACTCTGAGGTCCGTTGATCCATATATTTTCTGTGTCGAATTATGCGACTCGAATAAACAATTTAATTATAATAAATTTTTCTTTGTAAATACATGATTTTCATAATGATTACGAGAAAATATATCTGGTTGAAATCGAGTGGAGAACATTCTATACCTAATATATTTGGTTCGAACTTTTCCTGTTAAACTATTACACCAACTAACCATTTTAGGAAACCCACTTTCGCGAAAAAAATGGTTTTCACAAATGGTAATGAGTTTCGATTGAAGGGTAATGGGTTTCCATTGAAGGGTAATGGGTTTTCATTACAGGGTGATTTTGCTCAAAATTTTAAAAGTTGTTTTCAGCCAAAAATTTGGAATTTTTTTTGAAAATTTGTTGAGATTTTTTCAAATTACATGTGCAGGGAACAATTATATGTAGTCGAAACCTACAAATTTTTTGGAATACTTTTGAGCAAATTAAGCATGAAAAAAAGAGTTTCTTTTTCTCAAACAAGGCTTGTTTTTCAAAAATGGTTTCCACAAATGGTAATGGGTTTCCATTAAAAAGTGATGGGTTTCCATAACAAGGGGTAACCCCTTAGGGGTTACCTCAAATGCTTAGTTGGTGTATGGGCAACCTATCACTTATTTATATATTTTATACACTCGTGCTGAAAAATACCAAAAACTTATACATCGTCCGTCAAAAACCGTCTAGATAAGGGTGCGAAAATATGATGGCGAACATCTTTGAATTTTTTTTAAACGCCTTAAAATAAGGGTCAAAAACGAACATAAATCTGAGACGGATCAAACAAAGAGAACGAACTGGGAACTATTTGTCATAACAAAAATTTCAATAAATTAATAATAATTTTTATAATATTTAATAATAATCTCTTTTTAGTTTCAATCAGCTAAAGTACACTCTTTTGATACCCCCTTTTTCTCATTTTGAGAGCCTATTTTAATGAACCACTCCTTTTAAGCAAAACACGTAAAATGTACCAGAAGAAAATTTTATAATAAACATTGGGATTTTTTATCTAAAAGCAACTAAGACCCCCTAAAAAATCAAACTCAATTTTGAATTATTTCATTAGTTTATAAGCAACGGGGATTATATACTTCTAAGGACTGACTTTCTTCATAGCTTCCAGACCTAATTAAGGGTTCGAAAATGCATTACGGTATTTTTATCATCTATTTTAATGTGCATTATCAAGGATAAAACTAGATTAATCCAAGGTTCTAATCCCTCCTGAGACACTCGAAAATATTTATTTGGTATTTTTCAAATCGGAAGCTTTCTCAAGTTTTTAATGCTGTAAAATCGTAAGTTTTATTATCTCCGCCTTTTTGTTTGTCCGCAACAAAATAATGAAATTAAGAATAATCTTTATTTTAAAATTGAATGGGAGGATTTTCTTTGGCCCGTTAAGCCGATTATTTGATCATATCGTACTTATGATGGGTGAGAGTCCTTAAATCGCAAAAAAGAACGGACAAAATGAGAACGAAATTTGAAAATATAACAATTAACACTTTTGTTCTTTTAAATGGTACCTGAAGACAATAGGTGGATTATTATTTTTTATACTGAATACAAACTTTTCTATTTGAAGTGAAATATATCAGCAACTCAATTATATTGTATAGAAAAATTGCGCATTTTCGAAATTTTTACGGAAAGTATCTCATTTGGTCAACCCTGTGAAATCTGAATTTTGACATTTTTAAATGTATCTTGTATGGGAAGAACATATGTCTACCTTAAATACAAACCAACTATATCGATAAGCTATCGACGATAGCTCTATCCTTTGAGGCCATTTGTAAGATATTTTTGATTCGCAATATCTCAACCTACGCATATTATGACCGATCTGAAAAGAGTCCAAAAAAACATTGAAAATAGCTCTACTGGTTTAATCGATATACGAATCGTATAATACGATTGACATGATTCTTATCTAGTTCTTCGCCGCCAGACAACGTCGCGTCGTCAAGCTCTTGCATAAAATCAAAAAAATTGATTTAGGGAGCCTTGGGAAAAATAGATCGATTTCAAGACCGTTCATATAATGAAAATAAAACATACGTTTTATGAAAGCCAAAGTCAAGATGAAGGTCTGGGCTCATTTTCCAAATTTTGCCGCAATTTCTTCCAAGAGCCACAAAGATTTCCTAAATTTCAAAATTTTCTCAAAAATTGATATCTTTTTTTGTCAGAAAATGTCATAACTTTGCATTTTGAATAATTTTGAAATTTCGAGTTCGAATAGAGTTGACCACCCCTTATGAAAAGGATTTTGAATTACAGTTATTCTTCGACATATCCTTTTCCCAACCTAAGTCCGTCTTAAAAATGCTTGTTATCTGTTAGCGCTGTTCGAATGCCACTAATGTTGTCTCAGTGATTGTCTTGAGATACGATTATAAGCAAGAGTGCTTGATATTCGGACGCCCAAAGATTGATCGAGTTAATTCACTCAGCATCACATAGAGACCCATCATAACAACATTAGTGGGATTTGACACACGCATAGAAGAGAACAAGATTTTTAAGATGGACTTACGGTTGGGAAAGTATAGAACTCTAAATATGTCTTATTTATATATTTTTAAGACTACGATTTTTCCTAAATATGACTTTTATCATTTGTCAAACGCTACTGCAGCTCTAATTCTAAACACAGCTATTTTGTTTGTATTATATCGCGGACATGTGCGTCAATCTTACCTTCTAATAAAACCTTACCTTGATCTTACCCAAATTTTATTCAACGGGCAGGAGTTGCTCAAGGAAAACAAAAAAAACACGAGGATTGAAAACGCTGTCATTTTATAACAATTCCCAAAAAGTTGTTTTTATAATACGTTAAACAGAAAGGCTGTATATCCCTTTATCACTTTTTGTTAGAACTGCGTCAGCCACATCTTTTTTACGTGTATCTAACGTTGTGGCTACGCATTCTATAACCAAAAAATATAAGGATATGCATTACTTTACTGAGAAGGCCAGATATCGCCGACTATATAGTATGTTAGCATATTTAATATATTGGAAATGTCATATAATTTATTTGGTAATTGACAAGGTTTTCGCAAACATGCAGCGAAACATGTACATGACATTTTTAAATAATTCTTTAAATTTAAGCTTCAAAACGCTATTTAAAAAAAATTTATAGAAAAAATCGACACCAAAACGAGAAACAACATTTTTCTGCAGATATTCTTACAAATATTGTATATATATGTAGTGTTTTCGAGACATAAATTATTATATTTTCAATCAAAGATGTTTTTTTATTCGACTTTCGCTAACACCATTATCAGTGTGAGAGATTTTGGATATGAACAAGAATCGAAAGTTGATTTTTTTGAGCGCGAATCGGTTTCAATAATTAACGAAATTCAATTTTTAAATTTAAAGTGCTTTTCTTGCAAACTAAAAAGTTTGGAATTTCATCCTTGGAGGGGGCTTTCCCGAATTTTTCCCCCAACCTGTATTTCGCAAAAAATGCACCTTTAAATTTGAAAAATTGTAATTTCGCTAATTATTGATAACTCGATTTCGCCCTCAAAAAGAATCAACATTTCGATTTCTGCTTCATCCAAATCCTCATCCCTTAATGGCTGTTTAGCCGAAACGGCGAATAAAAACAATCTTTGATTGAAAAAATAAAATTGTATTATACTAATGTTGGAAACCATTCTTTACGGAAGAGCTTTTCATTGCACCTGACTATCAATTTTGCTTAAAAATTCCGCTGATTGGTCGATTCGCCTACGCGTTTATCACGAAATAACGGTCTCCAAGATAAGGGTTGTATAAGAAATTACTTATCGTTAATTATCACTAATAAATAATCAGATATAATTTATGCATCACTTTCCAATTTAAATAACATTAAAAATATATATAACGAGAACTCGGAAGATAAGCTGATAAAGCTCTTATGGTATTCAAAAATATTCCGTACCTTTCATAATAATGATTTTTAGACTATTTATTGGATATATTATATATCATATATACAGTATGTGTTTTTTTACTTGCGAAATGAAAATTGTCATTTAGGTAATTACGGCCAATAAAAAATGGTAACTAGGTGGATTATATTTGCAAACCCTTGACATTGGCTATAGCTTCGCTTTCAAAATAAAATCCACTTAGTTACCATTTTTAATTGGCCGTAATTACCTAAATGACTATTTTAATTTCGCAAGTAAAAAAAACACATACTGTATTTCATCAAAAAAATATATGCTGAAAAAGGGACCCTCAATTAAACCTTAATTTTCGAAGCGAAACTTTGTTAAACGTGGAAAAATCGTGTGTGGAATGTTTTTAGCATTATATTATTATCAGTTGATTGAAACCTTGAGCATAACGTTTAGACGTTTTTGCACTAATTTGTGGCGTTTTTCAATCTGATGAGTTCATTTATCGACAATTTCAATTTATGTAGTTAAAAAAATTAAATTTTAATTGGCACCAATAAAGTCAAAAAATGAATTCTCAAAAAATAATGAGTCAGAATAAGCTTCAGCTGTTTTTTAACGATGAAACGTATTCAAAGAAAACATAACTGGAGGCGGATTAAGCAAATATAATACAAATTTTAAGATTCTAAATACCTTGACTGAAAATCTGTCGCTGTCTCAAATCATTAAAGTTCTCAAACGTATCAGCTCAAATATGGAGGATCAATTAATTAAGGCTCAGATAATACAGATCACCAGCTTAATCTTATAGATCTAAGGATCAGGTGGACGAATCAAAAAGGCTGGCTTAAGAAGGTCAGAGGTCAATTTCAAGTGCAAATTCGTTACTAGTTGTAAATCTGTCGGATATATCTTTTTTTATATTTTTACATCGACTTGCGCTAGAATACTAGCCCGTGAAGTGAGAAACGTGGCTACGTAGGCATTATTTGTAAGTGGTCTTTGATCTTGTTAGCATTTACAGCCTTAACATGGGGCTGTGCTTTCTGTTTAAAAAATGACGTCATAATTCAAAATATAATTTCCTAAATGAGTATTTGGAAAATTTTTGAAAAGGGGTCGGTGAAGAATTGAATTTTAAGCATTTTTGTGCTCAATTTTTACTTGCATTTATTTAATGAATTTTTGCAGTAAGAAAGGACTTTTGACCTCACACAACTCTATCAAAAGCCCCCAAAAAACTGATGAATATATGAAGTCATTTCCATGAAGATTTTTGAATAAAACGATATCTGAAAACAGAACTGTCACTCCCATTTACAGCAAAATGAATCTGGAACCCAAGCTGATTTTGAATGCCAATCATTCAAGGCCTACAATGTCTAGAAAAAAACCTTTGGCTAAGGTATTGACCGTTCACTGGATTAAAAAAATTTCTAATAATATTAGAGTTTCAGGGGCCAATTTTTGGCTTTCATATATTCCCTATTATCACAGTTTTGGTTAGAATGGTAGCCACTACTCCTTTTACTTTGATTTTAACGTTGTGTACGCATCTAACCAAAAGTGATAAAGGGGTATTTAACTGGTTTAAAGCTTAAGGGGTTACCTGAAATAGTAAATTGCTGTAATTTGCTGGGTATTTGTAACCACTGTTTCAACAGCTGTAGACTTGTGATTAATGATCAACATGAATGAAAAAAATTATTGTTCTGTAAACACTTTTCTTAATTTTTATAACCCAAGAATTTCTCATTAGTAACAAATTCGTAAATCTATTACTAAAACGAGTTTTAAAAAGCACAATTTTTGCCCAGCAGTCAAAAACTCGAGCAGGTGATATACAAATTAGTTGAAACTTTCAAAATAACACGGAAACATAACATTAGACCAAACGACGGTTAAGAGATAATTAGTTTACGTTCGGGTGATTCGTAGAAATGAAAAAAAAAAGACTTTCGTAAACAGTGCAAAATCTCTCTATATATATATAAAAATATTAAAAATGATTTTTATTAAACGGAAATATTAAGCGAATAAAATGCTTACAAACGACGGTATGGAATTTGTGTCAATTGGCATTGATTTTAATTGATCAAACAAACAGCGCGCACCGCTACTCCTTTGATAAGTCAAGTGTTATTATCATAATAAATAAGAAGAAAGTCTTATTTCTTTCAATTATGCAGATAAAAATTTTTAAACATATTTCTCCTGCTCAATTTTTTACGGAGAGTTCAATTTNAAAAGTAATAAATGATTTTTTATTAAACGGAACATATGATTAGCGATAAAATGCTTACAAAACGTACGGTATGGAATATCCTGTGTTCATATTGGCATGATTTTAATTGATTCAAACAAACGGGCGCACCCGCTATCCCTTTGATAGTCAAGGTTATTATCATAATTCAATAAAGAAGAAAGTCTTATTTCGTTTCAATTATGAGATAAAAGATTTTTAAACAAATCCTCCTGCTCAATTTTTACGGATGATAATATTATGTTCATATATATTTTACATAACCGTTATAATTATAATGACTGTATTAATATTTGTTCGTCTAAACTTAAGCAAATTCGATAAAGATGTAATAAGAGTAGAATGCTAGGTGGTGCCGAAATTAGAGCTATATAATGTAGTATGCAACCGATTCCTAACCCGGATGTTACTGGGTTCGTATTTTGTTTGTTCAATTTATGGTCAATAGAGAACAGTTGCACGTTGAGCAGCAAATTCTTACATTCCAGGAACCCCCTTAAGGGGTGGATCGTTGCTTTAAAAGGAATAATGAGGTTTTCATGATCTGTTAGCAAAAATGACAAAATCGTCGGAAAAATTACCTCATCTTGTATATTGAAAAAATTTGCATCCTAAAAATAAGATCAACAGTGACGGATGGTCGTCCAATCGAAACTGCTTACAAAATAACGGAATTATTTTTCAAAATGTATTCTCTTCCTGGTTTTTACGGGAAACCAATGAATATGATCAATAAACACGGAACACGAATTGAGAAAACACCAAGTTGAGATTTTTTATAATTCTTGATTTGCTTCAGATATCACCAAAAACTGTATTTTGACCGTTTGAGGGTACTCAATCAAAAAGTGTATCTCCTCACGGTATTTGAAAAGTCACACATCGAACCAGATAATGTGCGCTTGAAAGAGTCGCTGCAAACACAAGTTGAGTTTTTGTGCTAAATTTCTGACTCGTTTTTCTGTAATGTGTTTTAAATTTCCAAAAATCAAAAATTTCAACTTTTTTATACGAAATATTTATTGAAACTCATTCAAAAAGTGCTTTTTCCTAGC
Organism: Oikopleura vanhoeffeni; assembly: GCA_004367855.1. Lineage (NCBI taxonomy): Eukaryota > Metazoa > Chordata > Appendicularia > Copelata > Oikopleuridae > Oikopleura > Oikopleura vanhoeffeni. The sequence goes on along the minus strand of SCLH01000075.1, from coordinate 170,013 downwards.
CTAGTATTCAAAATAGAACGAGTACCAAAATGCTTTAATTTTTCCATATTTTCATAAAAAAGGCATTAAAATAAAATTGGGAAAATTTGTTTCTAAAGCCTCATTTTGCGACGACCACCCCCTTACTGATACAGTTGTTAACCTTAAAAAAGATCAATGTTTTTCCAACTACTTCCGAGTACATATTAAAGTGCCCAAAATATCAACAATTAGAAATCAAACCCAATATGCGTCACGGAGTTAATAACAATTCAATACAATGATAATATCGATTACGATCCCTGGCTCTACGACTCTTTTTTTATATTGAACTTAAAAAAATCGATAGAAATTGAGGTCAGTTCTGGTAATTTGAAAATCTCGCATTTTGAAAAATACAAGAAAATTAGAAAATAGAATAGAAATATTGGAAAATTTTATCTTTAAATCTTCTTTTTTTTTGCACAAAATTATTAAGATTGGCATCCTCTAATTTTTTTCATCTCTCCTAGTTTTTATTTCGGCATCCACGGGTGACATGTCATGAGTCATGACATCCTAGTAATCAGAGAAAATTTCCCTAATTACGTGTTGAAAATTTTTTCTTATGCCGCGGCATGCCGTTATAACGAGCGTCATTTTTTTTTATTTTTCCGAGTGAGACAAGTAGCTCACGTAGTTATTGTCCGAAAATGGAATAATATTTTATGAGAAAAAAGAGTCATTTTGTGCATCCGAGGATCGTAATCGATTTGACAACGCTGAGTAATCATCGAAATTTTCTTTCAAAATTGCACTGCATTAAGATTTTTTGTGATAAAGACGTTGTTTTAAATATTGTCCCTATAAGCTAAAGGCTATAACTGTGCGTCCTTATTAAACCACTTCACAGTATTCCGACCAGTGTGATATCCCCGCCTCTACTCGGCGGCACTTGTAAAATTAAATAATCTACAATGTCAAATATTTAGATAAAAATGACGATTGATTTTTCGTTCATATAAAATGGTGTTTTGTTGACATTAACTACTTATCGTTGCAATTAAAGCAAACAGTCTTTTTGCACTTGAAGAATAGCCTCAAGAAATTATAGATCAATTATTGAGTCCTTATATCACACCCCTTAATTACCCTTTAAACATCTAACGAGGAATTTGAAGTCGATAAAAAACTAGAAAAAACAACTTTTGAGGCGCAGATGCCTGAAAACCACACAATAGAAACAAAAAGATTAATTCAATTGGCATCTTTAGAGTACATTTCATCGCTAATTATCATAGTACGGTAGAATACCATGGCTTGTCGAGTTATGTGGATTATGAAAACTCTATGACGAGAAGACCCGAGTTTTAATTAAAGTTTCTCTTACGGTCATCGCTCCCTAACTTGTACAAAATTCCTAACTTGTACAAAATTCCTAACTGGTACAAGTTTTTGGAGGTAGTCAATGTGTCTCTAACCGGTACACGTTTTTGGAGGTGTTTTTTTTAACTCAGCTTATATTTATGAATGCCCTAAAATTAGGGAGCGCAGTATTGCATTAAAAATAGCAGAATGTAGTTTTTTATATCTTTTTATAAATTTCCGCGAATTATTATGGTTTTTGAACTATCAAAAAGGGTACAAGTTGAACATTTATTTGAAAAAAATGTGACTTTTAAGTCAGGCTCCGAAATGGGATAGGCTATCCCGGATAGCTTTGATTCCCTTTTCTGTCACTTTGTACCATAACAGCCAGCACACCTGTAGATAAAGTGTGGTGAAATAGTCATCGCAGTAAGGTGCGCTGACTGTTATGGTACTTTTTAAGTAGGGATGGCGGGAGGGTTACTAAAAAGTATCTAGCCTTTTCTTCTAAAAAGCTAATCTCGGCCCTTTGTGCCTCGAGGTGATACCGTATTATCTGGTACGGTGTTTACGCCGATTCCTCGAAAATTCGAGGAGTGACCAGTTTCGGATAGAAACTTGTTTTCGTTCGAAAATAGGGTAATCTAGAATCGTTAAGCGACTGTATGTTGCGCAAGTCTCGCGCTAGTTATGCTAGGTGGGCTCTTGAGCACTCTAGAGTTTGCCTTTTGTACCATAACAGCCAGCACACCTGTAGATAAAGTGTGGTGAAATAGTCATCTTGAGGTGCTGCTGGCTTGGTACCTTTTACTTAAAATAGTAAGATGGAAACCCTCTTACGCTATCTAATAGATATATACCGTTATTTAGCCGTTATTTATTAATATTAGTTTTTTTCATTTTTATAGTGGGTTGTATTATAGTATTTATTAATCTTTTCTCTGGTTTTTTGTATTGTTATTTTTTTTGTATATTATTTATGTTTTTTTGTTTTCTAGAAGGTTTTCAGACCTTTTAATTATTTTAAGTTTCGTTGCCGGGGTACCTGATTGGCTATTTGTCACGTTGTACTATGTTTGCGTGGGAAAATTTTTCATCTTGATGAAACTTTTGATCGATCTCCTCATTTAATTTTTATGAAACGAGACTTTTGTTATCTCTAGAGTTATTTGAAAAGAATGGATGATTTCGATTTTCAGGGAATGTCCCGTTTTCACCGAAATTCTATGCATGTGAATGGGATCCCCATGTCGTATGAACTTATGAATTATTTCCGTGAAGCGAATGCTATTGATTTTGACCGTGAGATAATTGACCAGACCCTATACCGAGAATGTTGGGAATTAAATGTTTTATCTCGCCCTCGTTATGCTTATTTGGTCGGGGCTGTCAATGATAATTTGCAGCTCTATCGAGGAATGTTGAAATTTTATTTGACTCGAGAGAGTTCAACTGTGCATCCGGTTGTAGTGCAACGATTGTCTTTTATTGACCCTGGTGCTAGGGTTGAGACTTATTTGAGATTTTCTGCCGAATTGACGTTAAATTACCCCTGTAAAATTCGCGGCGCTGCCATAAAGGCACTTATGGATGAGGATTTTGAGCGTTTTGAGCGGTTATTTCCTCGTAGTAGCTCAGAGGAAATGCTAAAGATAATCCGAGGGTCATCCTGGATTGGTCAGAGTCTCTAGAGGGTTTTGTTTTTTCACGCGAATTTTCTGGAGGTAATTTAATTATTATTTTGTTTTTCCCGGAATATTCCCCTGCTGTGTTTTTTTGTTATTTCTAACGGAAAATAAAGATATAATGTTAGCGATATATTGTCTTTATTTAATATTTGTTTGGTTTATAGAAAGCATCCAATAGTATTGTAAGTTTATATTTTTCGCTCTAGAGATTTTTTTATTTTATTTTCAAAATTTTATATTTAAATTTTTAGAGCGAAATGTGGAGTTTTGTCAAAGGCTAAGTTTTGTTGGCTAAATTCTTGACGCTTCTAGGTGATTTTTATAGGTCGCATGAGGTAGAATATATCTCTGATTTTTGCGGTCTGGTTGAATGTTTTTTGGTTATTTTATTTTTCTCATTTGTTTTTTGGATCAGAAAAATCTCTTCCTGACCTTTTCCTAATTGGCAGTTATCAGTATAGTAAATATTTTGCCATTCTGTTTTTGATTTTTGGCCATTTATCATTTCATAGACAGTGTCATTATGTATGATAATATGTTTAAAATCTTGTGCTAGGTTATTGTAGACTAGTAATTCGTTTATATTTTCGAGTTCTAAGACCCAGTCTTGGTTCGTTGTGCACGTAATGTTATTTTGTAGAATTTTAACTCTAGAGTTTTGATATTCCAAAAAAATTTCCGTTTGCCAGAAATCTTTTAGGTCAGAAAGAATGATTTTGCATTTATTTTCTACCTCATGTTTGGTTATATTTTTTAGAGCTAGATTAAAAATCGCTGCAGTGATTTCGTATTCGTTACTCGCTCTAGGTCCTGCCGCGTCAAGAATTTTTCCTTTTAAATCCTTGGCCATTTGTTTGATTTTGTTGAATTTTAATTGAACTCTAGAGTTGTTTTCGATTTTTTCCTGTGTGATAGAAAATTTCTCTATTTTATGAAACAAAAGGCCAAGGGTTTTTAAGGTATACCATTTATAGTTTTTTAAATGTATTTTCTCCATGTTACCGGTTAACAATTTTATTTGGCCGAATGGGATTTTCATGTCCTCGTAGTGGAAATCGAGACATTCGTAAATTGTCGTTATATCCGCATTTTTCCCTTTTGTGATAAAGGCATCTCGTAGGACTTTTCTGATTGTCTGGTTCGCCAGATTTTCCGATTTATTTATTCTCATGGTTTCGAACCGGTCGTTTAGATCTATGTTTTTATTGCTTTTCGGATTCATAATCTTAAACAAAAGGAAAAATTTTTATTTATGAATAATATATCGACTTCTTTTTTTGAGGTTTTATTATTTTTAATTGAGTTTACGCGAATTGGTTTAATATGTTGTACTATTTAGCTGAATGCTCTAGATGAATCTTGTTTTTTCGAGAGAGATTAAAAGTAAGAGTGTTTGGTGTAGTACCACCTTCGTATGTTGCTCGAAAATCTCTTTTTGTGTGTTTTTCGATTTTTTAGCGAAGCCTGGGAAATCCATGCTTTCGTCCCACCATCTTAACATATTTATATTCTCTAGAGTTTTATTTCTAGACCTAGAAATTTTAATCATAATTTCATGATTTATTTTTAATTCCGCCATGGCTATATTAAGGGTGGAAATGAGGGCAATTGACTTTTCATTTGCCTCAGTGACTGTTATTATTTCGTTTCTCCATTTGAAATAACCGTTCCCCGTATCAGAATATATCATCTTGAGTATTTCTGTTATTTTTTCTAGATGATTCATTCTAAATGTTTTATTAGAATTGATTTTTTCTTTTGTTTTTATGGTTATAATTTTTTTGGGTGAGTTAACTAGGTTGTATTACAGTGTGGATATAAATTATTTTTTAATTTTGTTGTTATTCCATCTTAATCGCTAGAGTTTTTGACTTACTCAGGATTTCTAGAACTTCGCCGTGACCTATAAATCGGTGATTTTCTATAATGCGCCGTTTATGTAGGGTAGTTATATGATTTCGCACAGTATACATTTGTATAATTGTGCTTAATCGTAGCCAGATTTTCTTGGCTGGCCATCTGTTTAGGTAGGTTAGAGTCCCTCTTACTTGGCTTTTTATATTGCCCTTTTCCAGCTGTTGGTGCAGTAGTCTAAGTTTACTACGCAGCAAGTCTAGTTTTTTGGTGCCTATAAAATGCTCAATATAAAGATTGAGGTCTTCTAGAATTTCTTTCAGGAGAGTTTTATCTTCCGTTTTCAGAATAGCGATATTTTTCATTCTAAATTTAGGTGTAGTTATTGGACCAAAAGATATTTTTGGATGGTTATATATTATTAGTATAACTGTTTCGTTAAAAAATAAAAAACATTTTTTCTAGTATAATTTGTTAAAATTGGTTTTAGCTAATTGTTCTGTAGCTCCTAATTCACTACATTCTAACAGTTGGCCTCGATAATGGTTGGGCATGCTGCTATTTGGGGTCCATCTCATGAAGATTTTTTTCGATTCGTCGTCGACCCCGGCATGGCATAGATTTAGTAGCATTGAGTTTCTGCCCGAATGTGCGCCTATTACGTTTTTAAAGTTTAACTCATTACTTAGTTTTCTTAGTTGATATGTTATTTGCTTTATTTTTGCACTTTGAGACTGCCCTTGCGGAAAAAGTTTGTCTGTTGTTAGGTCCGCTCTAGAGATATACGTATGTAAATCTTTTTCTAGATTTATTATATTATCTGAGTTAATTTTGAAGGTTAATTGTTCGGCCTTTATACCTAATAGGTTGTTTTTACTGTTACGTAGGTTGATTTTTACGAATTTTCCCCCCTTTTTTTGGACAGTTTTAATGTCTTCTGTGAAAATGTTTAACGCGTCTGCTAACCTGCAACCTGTTGTGAAAGTTAGGCTTAAGCATAGTGCGGTTTCGTTACTAATTTGAGTATTTTTACGAAATGAAAAATCTATTGCCTTTTTTATATTTTTAAAATTGAACGTTTTTGCTCTGTTTTTTATTTGAGGGTATTTGGCCAAAATTGGTCTTGCGTGTCTGTGCGTGGTTCTTTTGACTCTAGAGGTTAAAATTTTTGGTAGGGCGGTCCCTGTTTCCGCTTCTATTACTCGAAAGAGGTAATATAGGAATCTTTTTATCACGTATCCCTTTAACGTATTGTTTTTTTCAATACATTGTTTTTCTTTATTTTTTATGTAATAAAGTACAAAACTTTCAACATTTTCAAGCGTTAGCTTTTTCCATGTCGTGATGCCATTATTTTTCATGTACCTGCTCAGGGTATATTTAACTACTTTATATGGCTTGTCTTCGTTGTCAAGGTTTTTTGTGTTCATTCTAGAAATTTAAAAAATTATTATAATGAGTTTTTGTTATATTTTTAATTTTTATGTCTAAATGCTTTGAATTTTTCTTAGAACAAAATTATGTGCACTTTTTAAGATTTTTTATTAGTGCTGTTTCAACTTCTCCCAGTTCTTTAGCGTCAATTGCCAAATTTCCCGCTAGTTCGCAGATTTCCTCTATGTTTTTAGTGGATTTTTGGAACTTTTGTATTCGATTTTTTAACCGACCTCTAGTGTTTTTTATCATTCTCATTAGTAGGTTTTCATCGACAGTTTTTACTTTGACTAGTGTTTTTAGCAAAAGTTTTCTGTCTTGAGAGAATTTTTCAAGATCCTTTGCTTTGACTTCGTCTATGTTCAACATGATCTTAAAAATTAAAATTGTTCTTTTTAGAGCTACTAAACAACTGTTTTCAGTAATTGTATTTATTAAGTGATTATGGGATTTGATATGTAAGAGATGTATTATTTTCGCTCTAAAGTTTTTCTTTTCTTTGGGCAGATGGTTTTGGTTTTTTGGCTCTGGTTGGGTCATAATTTTTAATGAAATTTTTTCCCTTATATCCACTCTGTGGTTTTTCACCAGATCGTTTTTTCCCGGAACTTGTTCCGGCTTTTTCTTGGACTTTGTAGTCCTTTTTGTTGGTGCCCCTATTTCCCTGGTAACCCTTTTTAGGGTTTGCCTGGTTTTTATTTTTATTTTCCTTGAAAATGTTTTTGAATTTGGCGTTAACTGTGTGGTCTCGGATTTGCTGTTTCTTTTTTAAGAAAGCTTCTCCTTTTCCATCCAGTTTTACCTGTTCAGTTCTTTCGGCTACTCTAGCGTGTAGTCTGAACTCGTAGGTGGACGTGGAATTATTGAAAATTACGTCCATTGCTTTTTCCGCTAGGTTTTGGTTTTCTACGGAAAGTATTGCCCAACATGATTGGACAATTCCTACTCTAGAGATGTCCGCCTTATTGGCTTCGATGTTTTCTAGCGCCTTTGTTAGAGTGTTCCACATGGAATCCTCAGGCTCCCAGACACTTTTGTACTCGATTAACAATTTTGTAACATCGGTGAGATTTAGCCTTTTTAGACTCTCTGCTTTGCAGAATGTTTTAGCTATATCTCTCCCGATGTCCTCCCGTGACCGTTTGAGGCACTGTACCACATATTTTGGGGCGCTTTTGTACGAGGCCGTCATTCGTCCGGTTTGTTCGTTAAACCGCCAGCTGTTTCCGGTGGAGGTTTTTCGCAGGAGTTTTAAGTCTTGCTCCATACCCCGCCGGATTGAGTTTAGGCTGACTCGATTTTTTGATACAATTTGTCTTTGCACTCTAGTGTCTGCTAGCCACTTTTTTAAGGAGATTTCCTCCGTTTGTTTTAGAAACGATAATTCTTTTGGTTTTAAAGAATCTGGCTCATTTTCTTGTTTTTCCGTGAGCGCATGAAATTTTTCTAGGAGTCTTTCTAGATCGTCCTCCTCATCACGTAAGGTTTGCTCGGCCCTTTTTTCGCGTTCTGAGTCTTTTATATTATTGGCTATATCGAGAGTTTTTTCCTTATGGAATTTTGACTCACCGATATTTTCCATTTTTTGTTGCGCGTCCGCTACTTCTTTTGGAAGTATCATTTCATAAATTATTGGCCGAAATGATTTGATGTTCCGTTGCTTTTGTTCCTCATCCTTACGAAAAATGGATTCATAGGAAGTTGGATTTTCGTTTTCAAGGTCAAGTTCGTTTTGTGATAAGCCGATTTCCATTGTTTTTTGATAACTAGATTTGTCTGAACAAATTTTCAAATTTAATATTTTGTATTTTTTCTTGTTAGTTGTTTAAAGAGTCACAACAGAAAATATTGTTTACGTTATGCTAAGTTTTTTTGAAAAAACTTTTTTTAAATTGAAAGTTTCTTGTAAGACATTATCGTCTCTAGAGAAGTTTTAGAATTATTTATCGGTACAATAATTCGTATATTTTTATTTGGACATTTTTTTGGACATTATTTTGATTTTTAGTTTTGAAAAAAACTGTTTTTTATTTATTTGTTTTTTCAGGCAGTGAAATATTAATATTTGTTGTAGATTTCTTTCTACCTCTAGAGTGTTCTTATATAGGCAAGCTGATCATTGACCAGTTTGAAGAAAATTCTAGGGATATCTAGAATGTTGTCTTCGAGATAATTGCCATATGCTATGGCTTGCTCGAAGTTTAGTGTATAAACTTCGTCCCAGCATTTTACCTCTGCCAGGGGTTCCTCCTCGTCGGAGTTAACTGTGAAAATTGAGATGCCACTGTCTGAGTATGTGCTTTTAGTTGTTATTTCAGTCTCGATAGTTGTGATATTACTGCTACCTAGTCCGCTTTCTGAGACTGTGAAAATTGAAACGCTAGAGTTTGATTCTATGTCTAGTAGACCGAAACTCGTATCGTCTGAATTTTTTTCATAATCGAAATTTTCAAAGATAGCGTTTTCATCGATAGATGAATTTGAATTATTATGATTTTCCATTTCTGGTATTTTTTCAATATTTAATTTATTGAAGTGAGATTTTTTGTGCCGGATTCCGGGCTTATATAGTGGCTGGTGGGAAAGATCAAATTTTTGTTCTGACCAGCTGTTTTATTTGTTTGTTGTTATGATTTATCGTTATTTTTAACGTTTGTATGTATTTTGTACTCAAAATTACTTTCTCACTTTTGAGACTCGGTGCAGCGACACCCGTTAACTTTTTCTTGAGTGTTTTTGGCGCGCAAATTTCTTCTCACTTTTGTGAGTAGGTATAGTGACAACCTCTCGTATTTTTTGATGGGAAAGAGATTATTAATGGTTCATTTGGCGCGCAAATAATTTCTCACTTTTTTGTGATGGTGAAGCGACAACCTTAATACTATTTTATTTCTAGTATTTTTCTTTTGACCGTTTCGAGTTGTATTTTTTCTTAAGCGTTTTGTTGCAGTTTTATTACAGTCTGAAAAGAATTAAATTAAGTTAATTGCTTCTAGTTTTTATTTAAATTTTCAAAGAAAGTATGGTTTTTTTGAATGATTTCTCTAGCTTTCTTTTGAACTGAGACTCTAGAGTTTTGTGTGAAATTGGGATCCAACTCTAAAGAACTTTTGTGGTTTATTTTCCAGCCCTGCTTTCCATAAGGCTCTATCATGAGCATCGAAAATTTTTTCGGTGTCACCTTTAATTAGCCTATAAATTTTTTGGATTAGTTTATCACAGCTATTTTTTAGTGCCGGAATTTCATTTCCCATTGTTTGGGCGGCCAGGGTTAACCGATACATACTAGTCCGTCTATTGGATCTAGTGAGATTTCTGGTGAACTTTCCCCATAATGGGGTTGATTCAAGCGATTCATTATCTCTAGAGCGTTCTGGTAAGTATGTAGTTATTATTGTAGAAATGGATTTCAGTTCCAAGAAATTCATTTCTGCATTAAGCACTAGAGCTCTTAGGAGTTTTAGCCCAATTATAATTGTTTCTTCTATAAATGTGGTCATCTCATCATTTGGGCCTATTATTTTTGGTTTTATGTCCGATATCCGGATACTTGGGTAGAAAGGTTGTTCTGTTTTCATACAGCCATAAGGGTAGATCGGTCGTTTTGAACTGGCGCTTAAGAAGTCTAGTCTTAGTTGGTCAAAACTGACCTCAACTGCTCTTCTCTTTAGACTCTTAGCTGCCTTGACCATTCTTGAATTAGAATTAAAAAGTTAATGATTATTTTTGTTAATATAAATTTTTTTGCAAACCCGACTTTTAATCATTTTGGAGTATTTATAATTGCGATAGTTTTAGGGCTTGTTTTGTTTGGGCCGTAAAATCCCCATTTTTCATTTTTTGATTTAGATGGTATGAGTGTAGGATTTTCGAACGTTTTATTCAACTCAATTATTCTAGATGTTTTTGGTTTGAACGGTAAAAACATCGGTGAGTTGTCAAAAATGTGAAAAATGGCGATGAAGGGTAAATTTTGATATACATTAAAAATTCTCTTTGCCATGAAGTTTTGCGCGTTTTTTGGCGGAAAAATGAATAGGACGTCATTTTTTGTAGGGTTGTATGTCAAAAAATTTGTCCAGTGATTTGTAGTTTCTTTGACTCTAGAGATGTAGTTATTGCATTTTTTATTGTTAAAAGTTGCACATCCGTCTAGGTTAATTTTTAATTTTATTTTTTTAGAGAGCCAAAGATAACAATCGTGATTAATTATTTCCTCATTTAAGTCTAGAACTCTAGAGGCTTCGTCCGCTAGTTGGGTGTCAGTGGGTATCCACTCTATTTTGAGGTGTAAATTGTGTTTAATTGCCAGCATAGTTATGCGTGTTATCACTGTGTTTAGGGTTGCCTCTCTGGCGCCTTTTTCCCAACAGTGATAGACAGCTTGATTGTCGCACTTCATTAACACGCGCTTATTTTTAAGCTTGTGTAGATGATTTTCGATATAGTGCAGAATTGCGTAAGCCTCTTTTGTTGCTATGGTCATGTCTGCTAGACTTTTGTCCCAATAATAAGAGAAACTTTCTCCGTCATGATCTGTGTACCAGCCCCCTGAGTAACCGCTGGCGTCCGTGTACACCGAAATATCTACTAGTTCAGGGGTATCATGGAGCCATGGTCTTATACGGTTTACGTATTTAATTTCGTCTGAATTCCACAGATTTAGTTCAGTACGAAGTTCTCTAGTAATTATGATGAAGGGCTGGTCATTTTTTTCAGAGATCATTAGGGCTCGTGTAATTTCCCTGATAAACATTTGCATGTTTTTTATGACTATCAGGAAGCTACACATTCGGCCCCTTAGTTTTTCTAACTCTTTGTAGAATACGATTTTTTCTGACAAGATTTCAGTTAAATTTTTCCTGAATTTGTGCCACTTTTCATCTGGGATCTCTAGAGTTTGTTGATTTGTATCAATTATAGCCCCTAGAAACTCCAGACGTCTGGTGCATACAAAAGTGGATTTTGCTTTTGAGATATATCCGCCATGGGCTGTCATTAGCAGGTTTGCTATTAGTGCGTTTTTTGGTGCCTCAGTCCCATTTTGGATATTCTCTAGAGTTTTGTCTGACATTTCGTCTTCCAAGATTAGACGATCGTCCAAGTATAAGAACGTTGGTATATTTAGTTTTCTGAGGAAATTAACTACCACGAAATTTGCCATTTGGTAATCGGACGGTACGCGACCTATACCGAAAGCGGCGGCGTTATATCTGAAAATCTGGTTTCCCCACATAAAATGGGTAAAATCTCTAGAGACTTTATCCATTTTAAGGTGGTGGAAACCGGATTTGTCGTCCCATTTTGACATTAATTGTCCTGGCTTAATAAATATCAGTACATCATTTACTGTATTTAGTAGACATGGTGGGTTGTGTGTTTTGGTGATTGTCCACGGTCCCCCATCCATGCACACGCGGAATTTTATTTTTTCCCCTTCGGGAGTTATTTTTGTATTAGTAGCTAATACTAGTCCCGCCCGAATTGGGCTCTCTACCTCTTCTTGTGGGCCGACCCAACTTATCGCCCCCGTCCCCAGCCACTCCAAAAGTTGTTCCGTTATTTTTCCAGCGTTGAGGTTGGTTTTTTTGCTATTATTTTGGAAAAAAGGTAGTTTTTGTTTTCCACAAACTGATTTTAACATAGGGTAATTTACTGTTATTTTTTCCCTTATTCCACATATTTTAATGTTATTGCCGTTTATTAAGTCTTCGGGGAGATTTAATTTTAATTTTAGGTTTAGATAATCTGTTGTTTGTCCTGTGCATAATTTGCCTGAGTCTCTGTATTTTAGGGCGTTTTTGCAAGAAATGTTAGCCTGGTTTCTAAAGAGGCTCAGGCCTCTATGTATTAGAGTGTACGTCCTGTGCTTTATTCGGTCGTTTGGGAGGAGATTTATTGTGATTAACCAGATTGATGGAAAATCATGAAAAATTCCTGCCCTGAAATTGTCTTCTGCTCTATATTTTACCAAATTCCATGTTGGTTTTATTTGGTTCCGTTTTAGTTTATCTACGAGTTTTAGGCAGATGTGTGAGTACCCTAGCCATTCCTCATGTGTTTCCGGCCACTTTAGTGGCTTATTATCGAGAGTTGTGGCTTTTACTCTAGAGAATGGCAAGAAATTATTTTCAATATTAATTTTGCCATTTTTAATAAGTGCTGTGATGTTATGACTTATTTGCTCGTTTGTCTGATAAAGGCCTAATTTTTTAATTTTTTCGAACTCTATTTTTTCTAGTTTTTTTAGTTCTGCTCCCCTTTCGGGGGTTTCCTCAAAAGAGTAGTCTGGTCTATTAAAATTTTGGCTGTGATCCTTAAATTTTATTTCAGGGATTTTTTCTATGTGTTTACATTTTCCCGCGAAGTGATTCGGGATATTTTCAGGTGGTTTTTCGGTTATAAGGCGCTTTTTTGTTATCGAAAAATTCATTCTAAATAATATTTTTATTGTGTTACTCTAGAGTACTGATTTATTTTGTAGATATAAGGAATATATTTTTTATTGTTTTGCAAAAAACGGTGATCTTTTTAATATAAAATTTCTACTCGTGATTGTTTTGCGTTTTTTAGGTATCCCCATGGTATCGGCCTATTTTGCAATTTGTCACCATGCCGTGTATTCTGGACATTTGTGTCCATTAGATTATTTTCACTAATTTTGTTTGTTAGTGTTTGATTTTTTATGGTTTCTACGCGTTTTTTATTTAGTGCGTTAATTTGCCCATTTTGACTGAACATATTTTCGGACCATGATTTTTTGTTCATAAGAACAGTTGTTGTTTTACTGTTTTTTGGTTTTGCCGCGTTTTTATAGTCCAGAGTTTGTTCGATGATTATTATTAATTCGTCAAACCAAACTCTTGACCAGCTACCCATTTCACGTCTGGCGTGCCAGCAGATTCTAATTATGGCTGACAGGTTGTCGTAAAGTGTTCTTTTATCTACGAACCGTGTAAAGAGTTTTAACTCCTTGTTGAGTATGAATTTTAACGAGGTTTGTTCATTTGCTAAAAAATGACCAAATTCCTCGTTTATGTAATTTTTACTTTTCTCCGAAAGTTTTAGGTTGATCACCCTAGTTGTTTTTGCCCTAGGGATTTCTTTTGGCCAGTTTCTCTCTAGAGTTTCTGCCCAATTTGTCAGGTGATCCTGGTTTATTTTATGGTTAAAAATTTCGATTGACAATTTTAACGATACTGTGGCTTGTATTATTTTGTCTATATTTGCTTGTTTTACTTCGCAAACCTCGACCCAATTTTCGAAGTTAATTTTGCTGAATTTTAAATTTTCGTATTCGCCTACTAAAACCGGTACTAGTTTTATTTCTAGATTTCCCTTTTGCGTTTCCTGCCATAGTGGATCGATTGTGACCGGTCGTGGCCATTCTAACATTTCAAATTGTTTTTCATTACCTTGCTGTTTATTTTTTAGTATGCTACTAAATTTGTTCATATTTTGAATCTCTTTTAATTTATATGGGGTTGTCTGCAAATGAAACGAAATAATTTTTTGGCTACATAAATTTTTATTTTTGTTTCGTCTAGAGAAGTTAACTATGTGTAGGGTGGACGCTACTTTTTTAGAGCTTTTTTAATTTGTTTGTAAAAGATTAAACTTTTTTGATTGTAGCGCCGTACCCTTTTGGTTATATGTTTGGTTTAACTGGTGTAATTTCTTTTATTTGTTAATTGTAAAAAAGTAGAAAACTGGAATCGACGGTGAGGGTGTTGCTAGATTTGTGTAATTTGCTCTAGAGTTTTGACTTTTTAGTTTTTTTGTTATTTGCCTGTTTTAACAGTTCTAAAATGTCGTCACCGTCAGATGACAGCTGATCATCACTGTCGATTCCTGGTTCTTTTTTAACGAAAGCGGTCAAAAAGGATTTTTTATTTAGTACTTTAGTAATCGGTGTACTGGTATTAACGAAAGGTTCTTCCATTTCGTCGTTTGTGCTCAGATCGTTGCCTGAATCTAATTGTTAGAGAGTTAATTTATGTTTCTCGGTTTCGTTTACTTCCGTTGGATCGGTGTTGTGTAGATCCCGAAGATGATCTTTTTAGCGCGCGTTTTGCTGCCTCCTGCGAGGATGGTTTGTATGCGGAGGTAGTTGGACGATTCGAAAATTCAGTTTTTTCGAATCTTGGCGCTTCTAATCTTTGGTTCCCGAGTAGGTTATTTTTGTACCAGAATGTTTTAACTGCCTGTCTGGTGACGAGTGGGTTTTCTTGGTGATTGAATTCCCTGATTTTATTGGGAACGTTAATACTGACTTTAACGTTTTTCCATTCTAACATTCGGTCGGGAAGATTGTGATCTACCAAGAAAAGTTGGTTTGAGTCAGACTCTAGAGTTTTTGGGATGAAGATTTTCAAAATTGCCAGAATTTCTGAGTTTTTCATATCAGGTTTTAATTTTTGGATATTATTTTTTACCTTAATATAGACTCTAGAGTTGTCCCCGATGTAGTCTCGTGACTTCAAACCAATTTTTGTCATTAGGTCGTAGACCGTAGACAGGTTTATTTGGGAAGGTATGATAACCAGGTTTTGTAACTGGTTTAGGCTGTTTAGTAGACCCCGAAATTTTGCATTTTGTAATACTCTTTTTTCGGGATTTTCCTCCATTGTAGGTAAGAGGAGCGGCATCATACTTTGCTTGAAAGTTTTTTCGATTTCGGTGTCCCAGAGTCCCTCATAGATGAGAAAATACTCTAGAGTTGCTGGACCGCATGACCGGTAAAAATCCTCTTTTAAGAAAGGCATATCATTGTCCGCTAGAGTGCGGTTCTTTTCTAAGAATTCGGATAAGTCGAGGTGTTCTATTGGATAATATTTATCCAATTTTTTTATATCCTCTTCTTGGTCATAGGACTCTGATGTGCGTTTTGGTGTAGGGCTTCTCGATCTCGAGTTGTTTGACCCTCTGGTGCCCTCGTCCTCGTCGCCGCTCTCTAGCGTTACTTGCGCTATTTCGAGTTTTGTTTCGAGATTTTTTATTTGTTCCTCGAAATTCAAACA
Source organism: Oikopleura vanhoeffeni (assembly GCA_004367855.1). Classification (NCBI taxonomy): domain Eukaryota; kingdom Metazoa; phylum Chordata; class Appendicularia; order Copelata; family Oikopleuridae; genus Oikopleura; species Oikopleura vanhoeffeni. The sequence goes on along the minus strand of SCLH01000075.1, from coordinate 154,691 downwards.
TTTTTCCGTAAGGATTTTAACCTCCGCTAGGACCGGTTTTAGGTCCTTTTTTATGTAGTGTTTGCAGAGTTGTTTCATGTCCTCTACATTAATTGTAGTTTTCATGACTTTTTCAACTTTTTCCTCTAGAGAGGAAAGGTCTGCAGATGGTTTTAAGCGTCTGGATACGCTTTCGATCATTGTTTTAAATGTTGCATCTTCCCATTTTGTTTCTACAGTTTCAAATTCCTGTAGCTCTTGTGGGGTTCCGCGATATTTTTGACGTAAATAGTTCCCTGTTACATGTCTGCAACTTAGGTAAGTCAGTCGCTGAAATTTTTCAGTACATTCTGACCAGTCCGTGCTATTTTGGTAGTTTTGTTCCAGGATTTGAACTACCTCTAGCTCAACTTTTTTAAGTTCGGATACTATTTTGTCTTCATTTTTTGGTTCTTGTTCGTCAGATACTTTTGTATCTTGAATTTTTAGAAGAAATTGATCGGGATTAGTGTAGTTGTCTTCGAGCTAAGTGAAAAAATTGTTTTAGTTATTTATATAACGAAAAGCCTTTTCTTGAATTGGGAGAAACACAACAGAAAATATTTTTATAAATTGAAATTTTGGTGAAAAAATTTAAAATTGTCTAGGCTTTTTTAGTGAAACGAAAAAAAAAAAAAAATTATTATTTAAGAACGAGAATTAAAATTAAAATTTTNTTTTAAAAATTTTCTGAAAATTTGGAATTTTAGTTATGGTTGCTTGTCTTTTGGTTTTATTGTTTTGCGAGAGAATAGGCTGACCTAACTCACGCGTCTTTGGAAGCATAATTAATTTGCAAAAAAGGTTTTTACCTTTTCAGTTATTGTTTCTGGTTCGTCTGTTTCTGTTTCTAGCTCTGGGGATTCTTGTGATTCGTTAAGGCTTTGCTCTAGAGGTTCCTCGTCAGAGAATTCCGACGCACTCACCTCTGGGTTAATTTCCTCAGAGGTTTTGTTATCCTCTGTTTGCTCGAGTACCGTACTAGCTTCTGGCGAGAACTTTTCGAGCGCGACATTTACTTTCGCAGTTTTCTTATTTGGCTTCATTGTTGAAAAGAAAACAAATTTTTAGTAGATTTATTTTTGGCTGTGACTCTCTTTTTTAGAAAAAATTTCGTAGTGAAATGATTTTCGGATTCGAGTTTTTGTGCGAAATTTATTTGATTCTAGAAAAAAAAATTTTTGAACTTGGGAAGCGCGACTGAACTTAATTTTGTTACAGATTTTGTAGATGTGTGATTTTAGTCTTTACAAAGACCGTTTTAAGTTTTGACTGTTGTATCGCAATACTGTGGTCTTGACTTTGTGGTGGGTTTATGGGTTTTATTTATTAGTGTAATGAGGAATTTTTTATGAGCATTTTCTGTTTTTTAATTTGTACTATTCCGATTTTTATCAATCATATGATATTCATTTTTGCACTTTTTTCAGAAAACCCTGTGTACTTTTTCTGTATTTTGCTTTTTTCATGAAAACTAGTTGGTTTGTTTTCCATTCGGATAATGCTTTTTTATTTATAATGTTTTTTTGCGCGTGAACAGATAAATATTTTTTTCACAATTTTTTCAGAGTGTTTACGCTTTTTCGGAGTTTTGATATTTCGGCTTTTAAATCATCTCTAGAGATTTCTGTGCCACGTTTTTCGTTGTTTAGCCGTTTCCAGGTTGTATTTTCCCATAACCCCTTTATTGCATCTCCAATGATTTGTTTATCTTTATTGATAAAATTTTTTGGGAATGTCCAGGTGATCTGGTCAAAAATGGTTGGAGTGATAAGGTAGTTAGCTCCGTAGTAGTGGTATAGCGATTTTAGTTCTACTATATTGTTTATTTCGCTCAATTTTTTGAGAAATTGACAACTTTCTGTTATGACTTCTGGGATGCGTTCTAGGTTAACGTGTAATTTTTTTACGTCGACTTGTAATTTGGTAACTTTTCGTTCCAAATTTTCTAGCTCATAACTATGACTTTTAAATAACGTTTCTCTGGATTTATTTTCTGATTCTATTTCTTCTAACGTTTTGTAGAAGACTAATGTATCTGCTTTTAGCCTTTGTAGTTTTTGGTAGTCCGATATTTCGGCGAATTTGTTTATTTCAACTCTAGAGTCTTTTGCTCCACTAGTGGCTACTTTTTGCGCACATTTGATGGTTGATTGGTTGTAGCTAATTTTTTCCACATATTTTCTGTCCTGCGGAGTATTCTTTTTATACTCCATATACTGGAGTCCCCTTTCCAGTGTCCTTTTTCTAGAAAACGTTTTGAATACTGCGCCGTTCTGATATTCATAGGTGGCGCATTTTTCCGCCGTGGTTACTTTTGTGCCGATTTTTGATTGGTTCATACGGAAGTTGACTCCAAAGTAATTCTCTAGAGTTGTCCCGGGGCTATCCCGTATGTCATTATTTTTTGCTGCCTCATGTATTTTTATCGCCATTTTTGCTACCTCGATTACGACCTTTTTTTCAATGACTTGTGTTTTTCCTTGGTCATTAAATTTGTAGTAGAAACTTTCTGGTAGTAAAGTTTCTTCATTTCTAATTGGAGCATTTATTCCGCATTTAATTACCCCGTCCCAACTTTTTTCCACTCTAGTGTTTGAATTCTCCTTTGATTCATTTGTTAGGAGGTTAATTATCTTTCTATGTCGGACTTGCATTCTTGAGACCGTTTTTGAGAAGTTGACCGTTGCATTTTTTATTTTTATAATTTCTGCGTTTTTATTTTCTAACGTGCTGTTTGGGAGGAAACGCGGATTTCCCATTTTCGAAATTATGTCCCAAGTGAGAACTGATCCCAGTTTGTCACTTGGGATAATTTTTTCTATAACGTGTTCTTTTTCAGTTATATTTTTTGAAATGACTGCCACATGTATTACATCTGTGTTTATGCCTTCAGGCATAACGTTTTTTTGGTCGGAATTTCTCATTCGTTGGTTTTTGATTTTGTTAGAATCGTATAGTTTTGTCCCTGGGGTGAAAATGGTTGTGGGTGTTTTAGCGATTTCGCCAATTTGGCAAGTTTTTTCTGTCATCAGGTTTTTTCCTGATTTCATTTCCGAAAGATCCTTTATGTCGTAGTTTTTCATAAAGTTTGGGATTTCGTCTTTCATAAAATTATTGCTTTTAAGAAAGTTTGCGGTTATTGTGATGTTTGGGGAAATTGTTGTCACTTCGATTCCGAAGTTGCCCAATTTATTTATCCAAGCATGTTGGGTCTGCGTTTCTATGTTACAATAGACTGACTCGGTGCAGTCCTCTAGAGTTTTATTATTGAACCCCACCATGGCTGAGCTTAGATGATTGAAGTTGTCACTTCGTGTGAGATTCAATTGTATTATGGTTAGAATATTTTTGAACCAATTTTTTGATTGTTCAAAGTTTTGCGAATCTTCTTTTAACCCTTCGGCTTCTGCTAGAAGTTGCCAATTTGTGGTTTTGAAGAAATCCTCCTCTGTGAGGATTTCTGTAGATGTTTCCTCTCTACAGTCTACTATGGAGACATTGGAGTATAATTTTCTCTCCTGGCCAAATTTATTTTTTTCTGCTTGGGTTCTTGGCCACTTTTTAGTAGTGGTTTGCCCCGCGCGTTGTTTGTAGATTGGCTGTTTTCGCCAATTCTCAGTGAACCAGTCAATTACCATGACTAGGCAGATTTTTGCCGGTGGCTTTATATCTGTTATGTCTAGGTATTTGGTAATTTTGGCTGATCCAGGTGAGATGATGGGAGGCTCTCTGGTGCCATCTGTCGGAAGTATCAAATTACAAAATTCATTGTGAGGATTGTAATTATGCTCACTATCGATGTCTTTTGTGTTGAATTTTATTTGATTAGGCCAATTATCTCCGTAGCCAAAAGTTCCCCAACCTTGATTTTTAATTTCCGCCATTTTTTGATCAATAAAATTTTTTAGCTCACATTCTTTGGCGATCTCGCCATGATTCCTGACGGTTCCTCTGTTTCGCATCATTAATGTTTTGTTAATTTTCATTATTACTGCTAACCATGTCGAGTTATGTGGTTTGTAATTCATGAGCGTGTTAAGCTCTGAAAGTGCTGTGTTCTGGGAATTTTGATTTTTTATTTTTTCCCAATTTTTTGTCACCCATTTCCACAGTTTTAATAATGTTTCTGTGTCCTCTGTAAACATTTTTTGGATTTTGTGGATAGACTCTACAGTATTTTTTGGGGGTTTGTCTGTTAATCCCCGGGTTATTGTGTCTTGACAAATAGTTTTTAATTTTATGGCTTTGTTGGCCCAACTGAAGCAGTAGTTACTTGACTTGGTTTTTCCTCCTCTGAGGTAATGGTTGAGCGAGGTATGTAACTCGCAATATGGAGATTTTTCAGTTATGGTTCTGTTCAAACAGAAGCCATTTTCGTTGGTTTGAATGCTGCATAATCTTGTTTTATCTAGGAACGAGTTTACTACTCTTGTAGTTTCCGATGTGCCTGAGCTCGAAAGCCTTGTCTCTAGAGGTGTGCCCATTAAAAAGTTTTTTAGATGGGATTTCATTTCTTTATTTGGTAATCTGTCCAGTTTTGAGATCACCTTTAGAAGTGGTTTTAAGTCGTTTTCTGGACAATTTTTCCCCATTATCTCGTTTACGGTTTGGGAGTCAAAGATTAGCCATTTTCCGTTTTTGTTGATAAGGTTTTCACCTATTATTTCTGCTGAAATTTTGGGCACGTGTCGAAGCTCATTGTTAGCTTTTTCAAGTATCTGACATTGTTCGCTGTTTACCAGTGATCTCACATTGTTCATGAAGTGATTAATGGTGTACTGATTTTTATCCAATTTATTTTTTAAATTTGGTGTTTTTTCGGTATCCATTTTATTGCTTGCCAGTGCATCTAGTACCTTTAAAATGATTTTTGTTTCCATTTTATTGTTTGCTAGGAGTTTGGTGAGTTTTCTTGACTCTTTTTCCTGGTTGGATTTTTTTATTTTTTTGCAATTTTCATATCCTTGTTGAAATAAAATTGCATTTGTTTCATTATTTTTGATGATATAGTTTATGAGCGTTGAGGATTCCCCCAGGAAAGGTTGTTCTAGAATGGCGTTGATTGGGTTAGTAATTAACGTTTCCAGGTCGCGTATTATACCATTTTTAAGAACGGCCTTTAAGTCTTCGCCTTTTTTGTTAGATCTCTTTGGTTCTCCAAAAAGATCGAAAATCAGTTCTCTGGACTCTAGAGAGAAGATTTTTTCCAATTTGTCCCGCATAATGGACTTTATTACATTTCTGTCTAGGTAAGGGTGCTTTTGGTCAATTTGGAACTGCATTTCTGTTGCAATGCGGTGATAGTCTTTCAAATTGCTATTTTTAAGTTGGTCGCGGATTGGTATGCCAAATTTATCACAAAATAGGGTGTTTGCTAGCTTTTCTAGAATTCTTTGGTTTGCCAACTTGAGAAGTTCTTCTAGTATTTCTAGTTGTCCTTTTTTGGTGTGATCTGGATTTTTTAAGATTTTTTCCAGAATTGCCGTGGATTCTAGAATTGCTATTTTTGTGACTTCGTTTATGTTTAGAAGCGAAAGGGATATTGTGATCAGATTATTTTTGTCTACCACGGGCTGATCGATTTCTAGGATTTCATTTGCACTTTCCATGCATTTAACTAGAACCTCTAGAGTGTCCCTTGTGGGTTTGTTGATCTCCCACGTGATATGTTTGATCGCTGTTAGGCCATTTTCCGCAATTTTCTCGGGTACGTCATGATTTTTCCAATCATGATTTGTGATTCCCCGGAATTTGTTGGGTTGCTTTAGTTGTTCTCCATGGATTTCGAAAAAATTGTTTTCGATTAGCCATTTTTCAACTGTAACCAGTGTTAGCTCCGGTATTTTTGTTCCCTTATACGAGAAAGATTTAGCGAAATCTTTTAGTTTAGGTTGATATTCGCAGGGATTTTTTGTTGCCGAATTGAAGAAATGTGTGAATTTGTTGAGGGATTTTATTGTTTCCCATTTTTTGTGACTTTGTTCTCCCAGTTTTGCCGTTTTCATTTCAGAGTCGAAATATGTGAATGCCTGAAATGAGTAATTTTAGATTGAGTTTTTCAAGGTAAAACCGTTTTGTTGGAAAAATTTCAACAAAGTTGTTTTCCCAAAAAAAAAGTTTTTCTGTAGCTAGGATTGATCCCTCGACTTTTTGATTACGAGTTTTTTAGGGTTTTTTCATCCTTTTTATGATTTTATAGTCTTTCCCGAAATTATTAATATTTTGGCTTGTCATTTTAAACTTTTTGGTTTTCATTTTCCGTGATTTTATTGGATTATGGTTGATTTGGTGTCAATCAAATTTGTATAAGTTTTTTATGAGTTTTTGGGATTTTTAACTGATTTCTCACCTCAAGTTGGTTATTTTCGGTTTGTTTTCCAATTATGACGGTGTCGGGGTCATTGAAAAAGCATGATTGGTTTTTTATGAGTACTGAGACTGCATGTAGGAGGTCGTTGGTGTTAGCCTCATTGTACCAAATTGTGTCGTACTCTAGAGTGATTGCGGTCTGATAATTTTGTAGTTTTATTATCAGAGGCTTCGATGTGACTAGAATAGTACTGACGAGACGCATTTTTTCGGCAAAATTTGTATTTTTTGCTGCGTTTTTTCCGAATTCGTCATGACAAAAAGGTTTACCAATTCCTTGTTGTTGCGAGCTGTTTTTAAGGAGCATGATTGTGGACTGGTCATTTGAATTATCCGGTGCTGACCGAACAGGTACAAAATTAATGTTTGCCAGCTGCGTAGGATTTTTGCAGTGTGTTAGTATATCGATCAGTTTGGTCTGCCACAGCAGGTGTTCTAATTCCAGGTATGTGGCGGCCGTGTTTCTGAATTTTAGGTTTTAGTTTCAGTAAAATAAGGGTTTATTTTTTTCTGGTATAGAGTTGTCTCTATATATTTCCAGGTATGAGTTGAGTTTTGGTCCGTTTTATTTTCGTGACCCTTGGGACTCGAACTCGATACCTTTGGCATGCATCTCAGGTTTTGCCCGCTACGCCATAGTGCCCCCTTGAAATTATTAAATCGTTTTGTTATTCAACTTAATTTTAGTCAGTCTCTAGAGAGTTAGTTTAATTTTGGTTTATTTTACCTAGTTTTATATTTTTTTGCCTGACCCTGGCATTTTTTCGTGTTTTTATTTATGACGAAAAGGAGAATTTTTTGTTGTCTCGAAGAGTGATTATTTTCTGGACAAAATTCTTCATGACCTTTGGTCTTTTTTTGAAGAAATCAGAAATTTTTAGTTGTTTTTTAGAAAAGAAAACAAATTTTGATGTTCTTTTTTATAAGATTTTTTCCCCTTTAAATTCTCTAGAGATATTTTATTACTTTTTTTCCCTGTTATTTGGGTATTTTGGAGGTAATTCTTCTTGACTTTTTGGTCTGTTTTTTTGACTTTTCGAAATTTCTAGTTTTTCAGAATATTTCAGAATTTTTTTCCATTATTTTTCCCGAGAATCCTGGTAAAAATTCTTCATGACTTTTGGTCTTTTTATGAAGAAATAAGAAATTTTTAGTTGATTTTTAAACTTTTGGTATTTTTTATTTTCTTACATTTTTCCAGAATTTCTGGGGAAAATTCTTCATGACTTTTGGTCTTTTTTGAAGAAAAAAATTTAAAATAATTGGTTTTTTGGCCCGGCAGTATTTTTCCCGAGAATCCTGGTAAAATTTCTTCATGACTTTTGGTCTTTTTATGAAGAAATAAGAAATTTTTAGTTGATTTTAAACTTTTGATATTTTATTTTCTTGCATTTTTCCAGGATTCTGGGGAAAATTCTTCATGACTTTTGGTCTTTTTTGAAGAAAAAATTGAAAATAATCGGTTTTTTGGCCCGGCAGTATTATTAAATTTTGTTTTTTCGTGGCATACTTATTATGAGGCTTTTCGAGCTTATTGTAACATATTTTTATTGCGACATTTTTTGGCAATGTTTTTAGTTTAAATATTTTATTACGATTTTCCTCCCTTTTTAAGTTGTTTTTTATTGACCAAAAACTGTTTTTTGGCTTTATTTGAGTTTTTATAACTTACTGTTTTTTGTATCCACAATTTAGAGTTTTGATTTTTTCCAGGTGTTCAGATTCGTTCTTATCCACCCGTGGTTTTAGCAGTAGATTATCTTTTTCTAGCTGGCTCTTTATTGCTGGTTTCTTCATCTGAGTTATCTCTAGAGAAGTTTTGGGCTGAAAAAACTGATTTTTCTCTTTCATTTTTGTATGATTTTTATCAATGAGTTGACCCGATCCACCGTCGACTATGTCTAGGGCCATCATTCTTGATGTATCGGGATTATTCTCTTATATTTATTAAGTATCTTGATAGGTATATACCGTATTTTCGAAAGAGGTGTGCCGATTCCTCGAAAATTCGAGGAGTGACCAGTTTCGGATAGAAACTTGTTTTCGTTCGAAAATAGGGTAATCTAGAATCGTTAAGCGACTGTATGTTGCGCAAGTCTCGCGCTAGTTATGCTAGGTGGGCTCTTGAGCACTCTAGAGTTTGCCTTTTTCATAGCTAAATATGTGAATACTGTATAATTGACTGAATGTGTTTATTTTTGAAGATCAGAAATACAGATAACCAATTATATGTGAAATCTTAGATTAGATAAATATACTGTATTACTTATACAGTGCGGCTGCCGGCACTGCGACATATCCTTTTACAAATCCTCTTAAGGAGGTTGCTACTGCCATAAAGGGTTTTTTTTATCTCATTTTGTTAAGAAACCATAAATACGAAATACTTCAATTAAGTATTGCTGAATTGCTCGAAATCTCGGCTTAAAATCTGATCATTTTCGGACCTTTATTATATACAGTTTTACCAGTATACCAGATTCAAAACCGGTAATTTCAAATCTTAAAAAAGTTTCAGCGCGTTCAATTATTACAGTAGAAGTCTACAAATTTCAGGGATTGTTAAAAACAGAATTATTAAACTTTTGTAGGAATTGAATTTGAAAAAAATTTTCAAACTCTAGAATTTTTATTAAAACAAAATTTTGACCGGTGTTGTTTTAACAAAAAAATTTGTTTTAACAAAAATTCTAGAGTTTGAAAAAAATTTCAAATTTAATCCCAACAAAACAATTTTTTCTAAGTATTTTTTAAAAAATGAATTTAAAAAATAATGTTTGCTCCAGTTAAACTTCAAAATATCGTCTTGACGTAAGCCAACTTTCTCATCAGTGTTTCACTGGCTTTCTTTTGAGTCTACTTTCGAAAAANATTCCCACAAAAGTTTAATAATTCTGTTTTTAACGATCCCTGAAATTTGTAGACTTCTACTGTAATAATTGAACGCGCTGAAACTTTTTTTAGATTTGAAATTACCCGTTTTGGATCTGGTATACTGGTAAAACTGTATATAATAAAGGTCCGAAAATGATCAGATTTAAATCCGAGATTTCGAGCAATTCAGCAATATTTAATTGAAGTATTTCGCATTTACGGTTTCTTCACAAAATGAGTTCAAAAAACCCCTTTATGGCAGTAGCAACCTCCTTAATCGGCCAAAAAAACAGATAATGTATTTTTCACAACAATAGAAAATTTATGTTTTATCATTTTTCGAGAGAGTTTGGCCGAAAATTGAAAACGCGAAATTCTTGGCGTTCAACTGGAGTACAAACCCTTGAAAATTGCATCATATTTGTATGCAGCATGTGAAAGTTTTTCCCCGATGGAGAATAAAAATCAAGTACTTATAAACAAGCACCAAATTTTATTGACGGTCAGCAATTCAACTACTGTTTTGTGTTCAATCGAACCGTGAAGAGTAGGCAAACCAAATATTTTGCTAATTATTTCGAAAAATTTGTGTGATAAATACACGCCACTTTGAATTGCTTGAATATTTCAAACATTAAGTGGGTTGTATAGGCTGGAAAGGCTTTTTCGAAGGCTCATAACTTTTTATTCCTTCATAACAATCTTTTAAAAATCTCAGGAATAGTTGTTCGTAATCTCTGGAAGACATTTAACTTCTGACTTTTATCATAACATGTTCGACCAACCGGTAAATTGAGTTAACCGCGAGCAAAATTTTTTTGTTTGAAAGTCCTATTTCTTTTTCGNCATGTTCGACCAACCGGTAAATTGAGTTAACCGCGAGCAAAATTTTTTTGTTTGAAGTCCTATTTCTTTTCCGCCTTATTTCAAAACAACGTCATTTTCGGAATGTAACAAGCCCAAGGGTTGATGAGCAAGATGTTGTAAGCATTCTTTGAATTTCGCTGTAAATCGACAAAAAAGTGCGCGAAATCGAAAAAGTTATGAGCCTTTCCAGCATGGACAACCCCCTTAAGCGTCGTAAAATGCGATTAAATGGTGTATAGCGACGCGTCGCCATAAATCGAGTCTACGAGTTAAGAGACGATTAAAATCGGAAATTATTTTTTTACTCCACCTGAACGAGCGTGTTTCAGATCACAGAAACCAAAAATATATTGGGGAGGTGTCATTTTGGGAAGCGGAATATCGGAACAGACCCCGAAAGTTCCCCTTATTATTAATTTAAAGAATTTTGGTGACTTTTAGAAATTTCTCATCAGACCGGAAATGCATTATTTGGATGCAATTTTCTGTTAATACTGTTAGGCGTACAGCGATGTGCAGACTAGCGTCAATTAACTTTAACCTAAAATAATAGTTGTGTATTTTTTTTGCTTGTTTCGTTAGCTGAACCGAATAAATGTGATCAGCTCATTTAACATCATTTTTTATCTTATTTAGGAAGATTTGAGTTTCGACTTTTTACTTTTTTGAATTCCGTAACAATTAAAAAAATCGCAAAATATATTATAAATTCACGCATTTTTACCCAAAATTTTTCATTTCTTTTTCTAAAATCGTGAATAAAAACGAAAAATAGCCACTTCTTTTTCATGCAGTTTACATATTTTCTGAATCTGTTTTAAAAAATCAGAGCATTTCATTTGTCATTTTTGTCGACTTTTATTCGTAGAATATATGAAAAATTAGCAGACAATAAAGTCCAAAATTATTATAATGCTTGTAAATTCTCCTTGAACAATCATTGCCGAAATCTGTTGTGTATCATGTTGGTAATCTATTGATTGCCGTATTTCAAACTGATGAAGTCATCATCGAATAGTCTTCTGAAGTACTGAAAATTGTACACACTTGTTGTGACACCGTTGTTCGCATTTGCAACGCAATTATGAAAATGTTATTTTGCGTCAAAACAAATTCTTTATAAAATGCAGGTGTAATAGCTACTTATTTTAAAAATAAGGACATTCTTTCATATGTAAACTCAATTAGAAGGTCAATTTTTTTCCTAAAAAGCTGTTTTCTCCTATTTTCATGGAAAAAAAAGACTTCATATTAAAAATTTTTTCATGTGCATAAGATTCTCCCACAATAGTGCATTACACCCGAAAAGTCTGAAGTTTTTAAATATCCCCTTAAAAAAATCCCACATCGGTTCAATGGAAATGAGTTGTATGAAAAGTGTTTTTGATATTTTTACAGATACTTAAGTATGTGAGATTAAACAATATAAAATGTTTCAAGAATGAACATCTTTTATTGAGATAAAATAAAATAAAAAAATTTCACAATTTTTTTTTTCAAAAATCACTCCAAAAAAATGTACCAATCTGCCACATCGCTGCTACCCCCTTAAACAGCACTGGAACCAGATAATTATCTACAATTATACTTTTAAGGGTTACTTTCGCGGGAGAATATTTTGGCGTTATTAATTTTCGCCCCCGGCACCACCTGGTAGTATAAAGAGAAATTTCTTCTATTTCGTGGCTGAGACCAAATATGAGTCTATAAATATACTAGCCTATAAGTTATAAGGGTAGTTTTTTAGCGAAAATGTTTGCATCATTAATTTCCTTACCCGGCACCACCTTATGGTGAAAATAGCCTTCAAAACACCTCTTGCGTAATATTTTTTATTTGAAACCACTGTAATTGAAA
>SCLH01000075.1:86533-113687 GCA_004367855.1 Oikopleura vanhoeffeni | reverse complement strand
CGCCATTTAATTTGAGGGGTTACTCATTCTTTCGTAAAAGACGCTGCAATTTCTTAATTACATTGTATTTTTTTTCTTGTTGGAAAAATTTTGTTCAATGGAAATTCTAGAGAGAATTTCAAGCCAGGCAATAGTTTTCAAAATCACACAAAACCTACACATTTGAAAATGTTTCAAAAGTGTTCTAGTACACAGTACTGGACATCGAAACTGTCTAAGCGGACGTTTTTTTTCAAATTTTTAAACAGTCCGCTTAGACGCACGAAAAAACTTCCACTTAACGGGTATGCTCAGAAATTCTGAACAACGACCAACTCAGATGGTGGTAATTTATTACCAGCTAACTTTGAAAAATCATATTTTTCTTCCTGGGTAAGTTATGGTCGACATACTAGACTAATTTTGAAGTTCAAACAAGTTTTCGCAGATAAAAAATAATTAAAAACGTTTTCATGTTTACGAAAAATGTTCTTTTTTACTCGATATACTTTCAAAAACGTAAAATTGTCGTAATTTGATAATTTAAAGAAAAACGGTGATGATTTTAGTTTTACATATCAATATAAAAAATACCGCCTGGGAATTTTGAATCTAAAAACTTCATCGCAATACACTGCGACTGCTAATTAAGCGGCAAGAGTTCTTTGATTCGTTTCGCGCGAGAAAAACAAATCAAACAGAAAAAATTTGAGAATCATTTTTCTTATTAATTTAANTGTATGAATCTTCTAATGTCTTCAGACAGCTGTATTTCTCTAACCTCCACCCCTTGACCACAGGTTGATGGAGTTAGCATTACAAGCGAGATTCAAATGTTGACGTTCAATTTCCATCTGTTTTCCATTTCACTTGATCGGTTGAAAATATAGCTGAGAATACTTTCAAAAGTATTTTTCATCGACGGAATTACATGGAGCAGCTTTAACCTAAACTTAATGGTTCAGCTGATTCAATTATAAGTCAGAGACTTGCCAGTATGGCAAAGGTCAATTTTTTTAAGCAGCATCGAGAAAAAATTTGAAGTCGGAAAACAATGTTTTCCTCGAATATTCTATATATTATATATTTTATTTCAAAATATTTTTGTCAACATTTTTTCCGCCAAAAGTTTTTTCAGGAAAAAGTTTTCGGAAAAAATTTATGTTTGTGTTCAAGCTTAAATGTTTTTAAATTCGCGTTGCAAGCAAAAATGGCAAAAAATAAATGGAGAATTCTAAATTTTCCATTTGGGTTCCCTTTATCTACAATACGTTCAAGTTGTATAGTAAAAAAATGAAGAAAAAACTACGATCTGTATCATAAGATAAAGGAAATTGCTATTTCATTTTTCTGACTTTTAATAGTTTTTACCATTTTTCAAATTTGAAGATAATATACGAAAAACAAATTTTGATTATAAAATTCTGAACGATATAAAAGAAATTTTGACATAAAAAAATTCATCTTTTTAATTTTTTGAATCTTTTTAACAGCTCTATGTGGTGAGGAAAACCACCACCTGACGCGTTGTCCCACAACAGTTGAAAACCACTTATGGCTCCTGTACACAGTGTTCCTGGTGAATCGTAGAAGAATTCACATTTTATGTGGTTTGGTTGAAGTTGTTCAAAATGGGATTTTGACGAGAACCAAATAAAATTTCAACAACTTTTGATACGATATTAACCTCGCCATTGTCACTTCGAGATGAATCCTTCATCAAGGTCCGATCGCCACTGATGTTTTCATGTGCAGAGTACGCAGGGTTTTTCCAAGTTTGTATTTTAAAATTTTCTTTGTAAAAAATATTTCTTTGTTAAAAAATTGTTTGTCCGTTAATAAATTTTTTATGTTCAGAATGTTTTTGTTAAAAAATGCTTCTCTTTTGGTAAAAATTTCTTTTTTGTCAAAAATTTATTTGTTAAAAATTTTATTTTTTTCGTTAAAAATTTCTTTTTGTTAAAAAAATGTTCTTATTTCATACAAACCTTTTTGTTGAATAAACTTCTTCCGCTTTCAATAGCATTCACTCTCACAGTGAAAATGTATTACAACATTTAAAATCAAGTCCAAATGCCGATTCTGTAAAGTCACATGACAGTGATATCAATGCCCGATTTATTGCATTAGTCCTTCTGGAGCAATCTATATCCAGTGTTGTTGGCTCAGAATTAACTTTGGTCTTAGCAATTATGTTTGATAGGATGAGCCATGTTTGAATTTCAACTTCGATATCCAAAAAATCAACTCCAGAAAGCGTCACATTGAACGATAGAACTTGTCATAATGTTTCACCAACAGAACCTTCCGACAGAGGATCCTGTAACAGGCCGTAAACATTTCATTACACAAAAATTATCCATAACCTGAAGTGAACCGTCTGTAAACGTCAAATGATCGCCACAGCCCGTCAGAACGGAAACGAATTGATCAATCTTCTTCGCTTTTCGCCAACGGACGTGCCAATGAACGAGTTCAAATAAGGAATTTCCGAGAAAAAATAATTTTATCATGAAAATCCGTTTTCAGTGGCAAAACTATTTTCCTTCAATATTTTCTTATTTGAAAGCTGCATAGAAACCAAATTAGGAAATAAAGGTTATTTTTGTGGCAGCCAAACTTTTAAGATGATTACGGAAAATCATATTCGATATCGGATAAACTGGTATTTCATCAACAGCCGACTGAAAAGGTTCAAATGAAAAATTTAATTTTCCAGTAATATAAAAAAAGTATGGCCTACCGAAGATCGGACCCCGGAGTCAAATCAAAAGAAAATTTTTTTCATTGAGCTGTTTTGTTCGCCGTAAATACAAAAAACTCGTTTGCAGTATTGTGGTTTTCACAGTTATCCGTCATGGACGCTTAATAAAAAATCTACCTAATTTACTTTTTTTTGTCACATTTTATTTCACGAAATATTTTGTTAAAAAAAAATTTAGCCTTTGTATAGCCTCCGAGTTCGATGAAGTTACTATGCAATTTCCCCAATCATGTCTCACAAGGATTTATGGAGATTAGACTCGACCCCGTTACTTTGACAAGTGAATATTTGGGAGGAGACTATATCGGAAGTTTCATTTTCTTCCCCAATTCCTTTCCAAACAAAAAAAAAAAAAAAAAAAAAAAAAAAAAAAAAAAAAAAAAATTTGCAAATTCATGTACTACCCTTTGAATGTCAATCTAGTGAGACTTGGAAACAATGTCTACAGATTTTTCATCGAACTGGTTTTTTGGATGTCTGGCTTTTTTGAAGGTGTGTTAATGAGGCGCAATTAAGTTTTATTGGACAGAAAATCAGCGCCTTTGAAGTTCTTTGAACCAAACTCTGCTTAGGTAATAGGTCGTTCAAATTTTTTTTAATTGATACAAAATTTATATCAACATTCATGTTGATTTTTAACAAAATTGCCATACATCAAGTACCCATTAAAATTATAATTTTCTGCAAAAACCACGATTGATTATTCGACTTAAACTAAGTATCTATCAGAAAAAAATCTTTAACCCTCCTTCACCAACCCAACGTCCTATAAATTGTTTAACATTTTTGCAAACGCCGTAAAAATATTATCTTACTATTTCGATTCCAAAGTGTCATAAAGTTCGCATAATTTTCTCAAATTTGAAATTTATTACAACAAACCGCTGAAAAAAATATTATTCATAATTGTCAGAATGTTCGCCAAAGAATTTCGTTCAAAAATTTACAGTGATACATGATAATAATATCAAAAATTTTGGAAAGCCACTTTTGAACCAAGATTCGAGGCTATGATTTGATATTAATTTATTTGTTCTCCAGTCTCCTATCCAGTTTTATTGCTCTCTCGTTTATCAGTTCACAGACTTCAAATTTTGCAATTTTTCAATAGTTATAAAATTAATTTTTATTTTGTATCAAAAAATAAATAATTGAAATATTTTTCCTTTTTCCGTAATAAGAGCTGGAAATATGGGACTTTGGGTGTGACGAAAATCATGGTTTTCAGTGAGAGGCTTAAAAATAGACAAATTTAATAACAAATTTACGTATATAAGAATACCAAACATAATGAATTCATTTATTAATGAATCTTCGAAAAAAAATTACTCCAAAATTAATATATGTATAGCCGAAAGACTTAAGTGAGACAACTGTAGAACCAAGTTCTGCCACACTTCCTACATCAGAAATTCCTACAACAAAACCGGAAAACCGAGTCAACCCACTACCCAAAAAGTACCACCACCACAAACTACCACAACCAACAAACCTTTGGCTACAGTTAGGTCCTGTAACAGGACCCGTTAAACATTATTAACACAAAAATTAATCATTAACCTGAATTGAACCGTCTTGTAAACGTCAGTATGATTCGCACAAGACCGTGTTCAGAACGAACGAATTGACTCAAGTCGTTCTTCGCTTTTTCGCCCAAACGGGAACGGCCAATGAACATTTCAAATAAGGAATTTCCGAGAAAAAAAAAATTTTATCATGTAAAATCGGTTTGCATTGGTGCAAAACTATTTTCCTTCAATATTTCTTATTTGAAACCTTGCATAGAAAAAAAATTAGGGTAATAAGCGTTATTTTTGATGGCAGCCAAACTTTTTAAGATTGCATTACGCGAAAATCATATTATATATCGATAAACTGTATTTTGCATTCAACAGCCGACTGAAAACGTTCAAATGAAAAATTTAATTTCCAGCAATATAAAAAAGATGGGACCTACGAGAATCGAAACCCCTGGATGTCAAATTCAAAAAAAAATTTCATTGAGGCTGTTATGATATGCGTTAAATACACAAACCGCTTTGTCAGTTATTTGGTTTTCACGTTATCGTCATGAAATCGCTTATAAAAAAAATCTACCTAAGTAACTTTTTGTTGTTCAACAGTTTTTTTTACGAAATATTTTGTTAAAAAAAAAATTTTAGGCCGTTTTATAGCCTCCGTTTGCGATGAAGTACTATGTCATGCCCCATCATGTCTTACAAAAGATTTATGGAGATTAGACTCGACCTTTACTTGACAAGTAATATTTGGGAGTAGACTATATCGAAGTTTCTTTTCTTCCCCAATTTCTTTCAAATGCCAAATTCATTGTACTACCCTTTGAATTGTTCTATCTGAGTTTGAAGACTTGGGAAACAATTCTACAGATTTTTCATCGAACTGCGTTTTTTGGATGTTCTGCTTTGTGAAGTGTTTAATTTTAGCGCAATAATTTTATTGGACAGAAAATCATGCGCCTGAAGTTCTTTGACCCAACTCTGCTTAGTAATATGTCGTGCAAATTTTTTAATTGAATACAAAATTATATCAAATCATGTTGATTTTTAACAAAATGCCACTTAC
Source organism: Oikopleura vanhoeffeni (assembly GCA_004367855.1). NCBI lineage: Eukaryota > Metazoa > Chordata > Appendicularia > Copelata > Oikopleuridae > Oikopleura > Oikopleura vanhoeffeni. The sequence continues at coordinate 108,361 of SCLH01000075.1, read as the reverse complement.
ATCAAGGACCCAATTTAAAATTATGATTTTCTCGCAAAAATCCAACCGATGATTATTCGGATAACTAAATATCTATCAGAAAAAAAAATCTTTAACCTCCTCACACCCAACGTCCTATAAATTATTTTAACATTTTGCAAACGCGTTAAATATTAGCTTTACTTATTTCGATTCAAACTGTGTCATTAAATTCGCATATTTATTCTAAATTTGAATTTATGACAACAAACCGCTGAAAAAATATGTATTTCATAATTTGATCAGAATGTTCGCACAAAATTTCGTTTAAAAAATTACAGTGGATATATGATTAATAAGATAAAAAAGTCTCAGAAGCCACTTTAACCAGAGCGAGGATATTTTGCAATTATTTTTATTTGTTCTCCAGTCTCTATTCCTAGTTATTTTCTCTCTCGTTATCTTTTGCAATTTTCATATGTTATGAAATTATTTTATCTTTGTATTAAAAAATCCAAAAAAATAAATAAATTGATTATTATTTACTCTTTTTCCGTAATAAGCGCTCAAAGTTGGATTGAATCATGTTTTTAGTGGAGAGGCTTAAAACAAATAGAACAAATTCAATAACAATATTACTGATATTAATGAAGACCAACATAAGATCTATTATTAATGATCTTCAAAAATTACTCCAAATTTAAAATATTTATACCGAAGACTTAAGGGAGACTACTGTAGAACCAAGTTCACCACACCACCAAGTAGAGATTTGTTTGAATTATTAGACGTTTGTTGGCAAATCATGAACAAGGATCAGACATCCAAATGAATAGGCGTTACCATTACTGAATCGTATTTTCAAACGACAATGTTCAAGTGTTCATTTGATTCTTCTATATTGAATGGATTGTCTCTTCTCTATTATAGAGGCTGTCCCATTATACTTATTTTGATTCACGTTTAAAGACTTTACATTATGTTCCAAATAAATTACACAAAATATATCTTAGAATTAAAATTCCCCCAAACGCAGATCAAAAAAATTTCAAAATAATAAAAAATTGGAAAATTTAATCTAAAGAATACGTTCATTCATCTCAAAGTAATTGTAATAAAAAACCTTAAAATGCTGGGCTTCGGCATATTGCACTTTTCGCGATAAGCCTCCCCATGTATTACATCGAAATATCAGCTTTGTAATGATAAAAATTTTCTGCAAAATATGAGCATACATCTTTTCCAAAAATGGTCTAAATATTTTAAAGTGATATTTTAGACTTTAGCCGATACATTTCTGCAGGTTACAGTTTAACAAATTTTTAAGAACTGAATTTTCTAGTAGAAAAGATATTTTTGAGAATAAATTATCTTTTGAGATATTCTCGGATGAACCACTAGTCATTCATTTTTCCAGAGAAATATTTTATAAAAATTTCTCAATATGACCCTTTACAGACGATCGGGACTGTAGATCTCGGAAATAATCTCTATAAATTTTTCATTGTTAATGACTTCATTGCTACGCAACTGTGTGTTGTTATATACATCTATTGCCCAAAGCAAAATTCGAGGCGATGTATGACGCGGAAACTCCAATGCTCATTTTCCTCAAAAATATGCGGAAGAAAGTTTAGAAGAAACTACAGGGTTTGCGTCATAAATGTTAAAAACAGCAATGATAAAGTATTTTATTTCCGATTAATAAGATCAAAATTTTCTTGATCTTGTAGAGCTTTTGTTAAAAATTTACAACAGTCGATGACCACGAATACCAATCATTTTTACGATATTACGCCAAAATCGAACAGTTTAACGCAAAAAAATAAAGAAGTAAGCTAAATTTCACCAAATCGAAAAAAAACATGAAAATACATAAATAAATCGAATTCGGTGGTTGCGACGGCTTAAAATTGCAAATTAAAAAATAAAATATTGCTTTTAATTTTGATTTAAAGGAGTTTCAATAGATTTCCACATTTCCCTTCAAGTTATAAGAATTTACATACAATAGTGTATATTTCAAAATCCACTCCCTTCCAAACCCTTCAATACAGGTAATTCTACATCCAGAAATTCCTACAACAGAACAAAACCGGAAACCGCAGCCAACCACTACCAAAAGTACACCACCAACTACCCACAAACAACTACTACCACAACAACTACTACAACAACAAACTACTACTACCACAACCACTACTAATGAGCATCCCACTACACCGATACCAACACTGAAGTTAGGTTGCGCTCGCGAGAACAACGCGCAAAAAACAAACACGTAAAAGTAACCCATGCGGTCCAGGCTAAAAACCATGAACAAATTTCATTTTCAAAATAAAATAAAATTAACTTTTAAGCATATGATTTATCTTGCAATTTGACTCTTAAGTCGTTTTTGCTTAGGATTTTTTTTTATTTTAATTACTCACATTGTGCCTTTTAATTTATTTTTGTTCAGGCCTCTAGGCAATGGCAGAATCATATTTCAATAAAAAAATAAAAATCATAAGTACCACGGAACTGTTATTGTACAACAAATTACTAGAACCCCCACCGAAAATCAGTGATAATTAATTCTTACAAAAACGCAGGACCCTCATTGTTGGTATCAATCAGTCAAATCTGCCTATGCACTCGCTCTCTAGTGCTCCTAAAAAACAGTGCAAAAAAGGAAAGCCTCCTCCAGAAATTGTCCGCGCCATGCTACTATGTTAAACTGAGTTTGATGGCGGTCGATAGTGAAAGTATAAAAAGTGAAATGTATAAATTTGAGATTTTGAACATGGAACAGGCGAAAACAAGAAGAATCTTAGAGTATAAATTCCAATGTTTTCACTCAATCGATTATTTGAGATCAAATTCTTCAAAATGATCAAAAAAAAATATTGTTGCGTCTCACCCAATTAATTTGAAAATGCAATGACATCATGAAAAATACAGAAATTTTGTATAAAATAAAATTAATGGAGTTTTCATAACTGGAAACTTTATCAGTCGAAAGAAGTAAGAAAAGTTGTAAAAAAAATCCAAAAAATAATGAAGTCGAAAAATTGCGAAGCGGATTTAATATTTTCAAAAATAACCCAAAAAACCAATTCAATCTTTTTCTATTTTCCTCTTAATAAAAATTACTGAATTCTTTAGGATTAAAAAATTCTAACTTGAGCGAGCTGAGCACACATTCAAATGGCCCATTTTTTAACATAAAAACCTAAAAAACCTCTCAAATGCATAGAGTGAAATCACTACCGGCCAAACCCTATCTGATAGTGTTTCAACTAAATTAAGACGCATATTGTCAATTTTGGTTAAAGAAACAATGTGCTTTAATTTTGATTACGCCCGGTACGATACTGTGCCGTTAAAATGGCGATGTTATGAAACTCTCAACAGCTACCGGTAAACACTGCGTCCGATCCAACCGTACCAATCGAAGCGAAAAATATGCAGATATGCCGCAAAATGCACCTCAATCAACCTATGCTGGATATTAATCGCGAACGGAGTATGAAAGTACCAACAACGAGTACAACAAACCAACCGCAAGGTGTTTTAATTAATTCGGATTATTAAATGAACGCTTATGCGTCGTCGTTTTTTGAATTTCGGATTATTTGCGGATTTTCAAAATCATACCTTCGTCGATCTCTTCCATGTAAATATCAACCTCCGACACCTGTAAATATATAAAATTACCATACATAACATAAGTTACTTCCCAAATCGCCGAAAAAAACCTACGTAATTTTCACCAATTTTACGCTAATTCCTCCATCCCCATATATCCGAAAGAGCCAATATCGCCGAAATTGCGTTGCATTGACGTTTTATTAACAAATACTTTCAGTGGTTCATAAATGACGTCATATTTCAAATTTAATTTCCCAAATCTACTTTTTGGCATTTGATTCTTTGGTGGATACGTTATCACAATTTTGTTATTTAACTCGATTCAACCTTATTGCTAAACTTCTTGTGAAATGAAAAAAACTTTTCAAATTATTGATGTCATTTCGAACGCCCACGCGTTTTTCATTTTTCAACCGAAAAATTTATTTCTTTTCCCATAATCGGTCGAATTTTTTTTGAAAAAAAAATTCGCGATAGGCCTCCCCCTGTATTATCTCTTTGAAAAAAAAGCTGCAATCTGAAATTTTGATTTTCCACTTTTTATACCAAGCTTTAAAGCAAATTCGTGGCAAAATTAGTTTAAAATATAAATCCAAAACTAACTTAAAACCACTCAATATAACTACCACCAGCTCCGAAACAACAGAAACAACCGAGCCAACAACAACTGAACGACAGTTTCTACAGCAGTAAGGAACAAATTAGCCTTACACACTGAAGACAAAGAGTTAATTTTTAAGAAATATTTTATCTTTCGAGGCTTAAAAACCTCAATTGGATATTTTTTCCCCAATAGGCTGTTCACAATTAAACCTTTTTTTCGAAAGTACAAAATTTCTCAGACAGAAAATATTGACTTTATTTTCTTCTATTTTTACTGAGTTTTGCCTTCAGTGTGTCAGCCGATTTTTCTAGCACAATTTTTTTCAATCCCAGAAAACACCATGTTTTTCTTTCGGCTTTTCAGTTTATAAATTATAGCTATAATAAAATCATTGTCGCCGCGGAGGGTTATAAAAAGCATAAATTATGCTGCATAATACATCAGATTTTCGACCTATCAAAAATATAACTTCATAAAGCCACTCCAGCAACTTGTGACGCACTCACTATAGCTGTGGCGAGAACTTCGGACAGAGAAATCTTTCAACTTTCACATCCACACTGCTGATTTAAATGGTGTTACCATAGCCAAGACTTTTTTGAAATTAAATTTCATAAGAAGTTAACTGGAACAAATTACTATCCATTTAAAGATCCTCTAGTGCACCCAATGGCTATTCAAGATATGGTTGATAAGACATGGAGATTATTTTTTGCGGATCATTTTCACTGGATGGAAAATAGTTGTTATCGAAACAGAAAATTGTACAGTAATTATACCGATTTTGAAAAACTATGCATTAAATAGCGGAATATATCTTTTCCAACCAAAGTGAATCTGAAAATGAGTTAATCCTCATAGCGCTGTGTATTGATTGCCTAAGTAACGCACCAATCAACTTTGCCCTCACAATTAACCAGCACCCTTGCCTATTATCCATACACAAGAGTATAAGACAACATTATGGATTCGAACACGCCGCTATAGAGATTTCCTCATTATTAACATTCCACTTTGGTGAACAAAGGATATTGTTTTGAACAAAACGATGTTTTGCATTGCAATCTTTCCGAATTTATAATATACAAATTTGCAGTGAAATATATATCCGTAATAATAAGCAAGTCATTTTTCCAAAGTTTCACATGCAAAAAACTGTTTAGAAATACTTTATAACTTCTCTAGACCAAGTTCCATTTGATCTTATAAACCATTAATTGAGCAAGGTTACTGAACAAAAATAAATTTGAAAATTATGATTTTACTCACAAAAAGTTTGAAATTTTTCAAAAACTATATGACGAATTTGACGATAATAAACTTTGAGCACCTCTATAAGCAATACGTCTTCGCTTTGCTACACTTTTAAAATGCTTTTTGCTAGAAAAAAAATCTGATGGCGGTCGACGAAATCCATTTGTACTAGCGAACCATTGTGCTAAAACACCATTATTTGCGATTTTGTTTAATTAATGAAAATACCGGGCAACGCACAGATGTTAAGCTAACAAATTTAAAAATTCTCCGAAAACAGAAAATTTCTGATATCCACGCTACTAAGCCAACTTATCAAATTGTCTTTTTATTTCATTATCAACATTTCTGTTAAAAATAAGATTGAAAGAGTTCTAACGCCCACACCCTTAATTAAGAATTTTGAAAACTTCTACAGGGTGTAATCGTTTCCCTTCTTTTTTCCAAACTGCGTTACACCTGATTTCGCGTTTTGATGGTTGAATCTGAGAAAAACTCTTCTGACAAACCAATCAAAAACGCGGGAAATCAAGTGTAACCAATTGGCAAAAAAGACCGTAAAAACCTTACACCTGCTATAATCTCAAAAATTTCTAGTTCAACGTTCTAGTAGTTCTGAACTTTGTACATTTCTTACATAAATCAGAACTTTTTTTTTCGACCTCGTAAGATCTTAAAAGTCGAAGGATTGAATATGCTCCAATTTGAGATGAAACATCTCCTCTCCTCTAGATGATATGTGTCGAAATTTAAAGAAATCGCTATATTCCGACCAGTTACAGCACCTGAAAAAATCCCTTGGCCACCCCTACACGCTAGATCTAGTTGTACCAAAAAAATGATTTTGGACCGTTACACCAAACCGGTATAGTCATAGAAATAAATCTTTTAAACACCATTTTTCCAATAATTTCAAACAAAATCTCTCTATAACCGAAGTTTGAACTAGCATTCGAGTCTTATTACTCAGGGCTAACGTTTTGAAAAGCAGTAAAAACACGTCTATACCCCCTAACTAATAGGACAGCAACTGAGTAACTAAAAATCAGCCTTGACTCTTAAACTTTGATCGTCCCGCTAATAGACACTATCCCCAAAGTTGTTTTGCCAGAGTTTGTGAAGACGCATTGCAGCTACAACATAACCTCATCAACTATTGAACTCCCTAACTTCATCCTCTGACTTATATGTGAGCTTTTACCATCAAAATTGATAACTTTTGACTAGAGGAGTTATGCTTCTTAGTTTAGTCGTAACGTGATTACCCAAGATTGGATTTGAAATCTTAAATTTCCGAAATTGCCAATTAACAAACTTTTTTTTATTACCTTCGTACACCACACATACTCAACGTCTGACAATACTCAAACATCCTGAGTGTTACTCAAACTTCCTCCAGTTACTCAAGCGTCCTGACAAAAATTTCAAACAGGACGTTGAGAACTGGATGACTAACTGCCGAACATTTTTTTCCTTATTATCGAATATATCGAAGATTATACTTACTGCCCGTAGAAACCTTGACTCAGAGACCTAAAAAAAATTCATGTATGTGATTGGTAAATACGCTATTGACTCTTGTACATGACTTGTAATAAGACCAATCAAAGCACCCGATTTCTTTATGTTCCTGACGTCTAAGTTATACGGTAGTATAATCTTCGATATATTATCAGTGGTGTATGTCACATAACTTATGCCCAAATAGATTTTCTTCAAATTTATGTACAGTAATCGTCTAACAGAGCACTCTATAAATATTTAAAAGACATGCCAGCGAAAGTACTTTTATTTTAGCATAAAAAGACCCAATAGTACATCGTATGTAACATATGTATCATATAAGCCATATTTTTTCGGTACAGTCTAGTACTTTCGCTCAACAGACTTTAATATTGATTAGCCGTGCTTCCTGTTAGAACGACTTCACTTTACTTACTAATTCAAGGTCAACGACGCTCCAAACAATAGCTCAAAACATTCCTCGTATCGCATAATAAAGCATATTACAATTATACGCGTCAATTATGACCACGAGTAACTAATTGGCTTTGCTACTCTAGCGCCCTTTACTCACATAGTTTAACTCATGATTGTTAGATTATAAGGGTTTCGCGTCACGAAAATATTCAAGATTTTCTTATTGCGTTAAATTAAATATTCTGAGTGTTCAGTGAAGCACCAGGACTGTCGCTAAGGAAATGTTTGGTATGTCCATGTCAAACACAACCTTTTGTCATTAGACGACATATGCTCTAAAAATTCTAAAAGTCGCTAGAGTTGTTCCTACATTTGACTTATCCACTCTAAAAGTTTATATTTTTTAGAGCGATTCCTCTTATAATTTCAAAATTCATCCAATGAAAATTAGCTCAAAACGAAGAAAAAACAATTCAAATAAAAATTATACACTTCACATTAATACGTATAGTAGTAGAATCCAAACGCCGACAGTAACAATCGTACCTGCCGCTTAAAGTCCTGCAAATTTTCTCCTCGGGGCCTGTCCGTTCAAAGTCTTGCAGAAATTTTAACCTCAATTTAACTACAAAGACTGATAAAGTAGGAAAATTTAAATAAGAACAGGAAAATGCCCCTTTACGTAAAACGTGGTTCGCGGCTAATTGGACTGATTTTTGGCTCGTCTATTCCCATCAAATAATATGAATGATATGAAAATTAAAAAAAAAATAGATTAAAAAACAATTTATGAGAAAATAAACTTATTTACTAACATTTCTGATAATTTTGAAATATTATCAATGTATTAACCTCATTTGAAAAAAATCACCGGCGGGCCTGTCTATTTCATACAGAACTATTTTAGCAGGGAATTTGTTTGCAGTAAATCTATTCGATTGAAACACATATCGTTGAAAAGGCTGCCGAATTATCACATTATAAAATAATTTAATCTTTATTATTTGTTTGAGGTTAATTATTATGTAAAATAAGTTGATAGTAGATTAATTATAGGAAATTAAAATGTTGATTACTATATTAATAGTAAAATGAATAAAGCTTCCGTGTTTTTGCATTAATAATAGAGGTTACTTGGAAGTTTTTTTTGTATGAGACAAACTTGTATATAAAATCAAAAGATTAGAGAATAAACTTTTTCTAACAATGCCTAATGTTGAGCTGCGTCAATCTCAAGCATTCGGCAAACCACTTCCAATATCCTTGTTATGACCTTGGAAGAGCATTATTTGCCAAGTTTAATTGACATTATTCACGTAGATTCTGAAGTTTTATTGATTTTTAATAGAAAAAAAACATGAATAAATAAGTTAATAAGTAGTCAAGTTTTAATAAATAGGAAGATGTTTGATTTATATAATATGTAGAGAATAAACCTGCAATTGATAACTTTTTGACAGAAAAAAAAAATTACTATTTTCCAAAATTGATTAAACAATACTCCTTTCGTGAGAATATTTTGAATTTTTATGTTTAGGTTTTTTTCGCTTCCTTTGCCCGCTCCTCCACCATATTGGTTCATACAGAAGCTATTTTAGCGGCAGAATAGAACCGCCTGATCTGAAAGCGGCCTAATTTTATTATCTAAATATTCCAGAGGGCCTTAACAAATAAAACCCTATGTGCATTAGTACATGTCTGCTATTAAATATTTCAGTGCCTAAAATGAACCTATGTTGCATTATACATTGTTCCGTTAATTAAATTTTCAGGGGCTAAAATAACTAAGATGCATTTTACAAGTCTGTTTATTTAAATATTTCATAAAACAATCTCATTTTTTTATCTTTTATCATCAATTATATTATATACATGATTTTCTCTCTCGATCTTTCAGCGACCTGATTTGCTTATCGCTCTTTATTTGGGCGTCACATTTTTTTCCGTCGGGCCAATTTTGCGGGTGCCAATTTTGCATGAACATTTGCCTAGCCTGACACTTGCCAAGCACACTTTGCCAGGAACACAAGGTCAGCGCCGGTCATCTGTGCCCATCGTGGCCAATCGACGCCAGATCCATCATCGCCGGTTTCCAGCGCCATTAACTCAGCGGAAAATCTTTCACTGTCCGTAAAGTCGGTGGAAAAATTGGGGTCTGACCTGTTCGTCGGTCTCGTCTAAAGTTATATTGCCTGTATTTCGAAATAAATAATAATTCGTGAAAAAATTGGCCGTTTCTATTTATAGGCGTTTTTTTTCTAATCATGACCCGAGAGCGTGTCAGTGCGTCAATGTTCTCATCCGATTGACCTATCCCCAAAAAGTTGCACGCCCAATGAGTTGATGAAGTCCCTTGACCGTATTATATCATAACAGGGTCATATTACATAAAAAAAACCCAATTTTTTAAAGATTTGAACCGCTTCAAATTATCTTTCTCTTGTATTACAATGATCCCGTAGGATCATTTTTGTAATTGACCCCCATTTGTGTCATATTACAAAATTTGACCCCTAGAAATTTTGATCAAAAATTTTTAGATGAATGGCGAAAAAAATCAACCCTATATCGTTATGTACTTGAGAAATCCCTTATTTTAGTAAAAACAAACGCTTATTACCGGTTAACCGGAAGTCCGGTTTCTAAAAAACAAACTTTTATCCATGTATCAACTCATTGTGCGTGCGACGATTTTTGGAATCAGTCAATCGATTGAGCCCATCTCCGAGAACATTCGACGCAACTGACACGCTCTCGTCATGCCATTAAGAAAAAAAAAACGCCATAGACGATTCGCTGTTTTCAAAATACGTAAAAAAACACACAGGATACGAAACTTTAAATATTTATCACTTTATCTTCTTAATTTCGAAAGCCATATTTAAAGCTTATTACTGCTCTTGACCCACGTCACATTAGTTTCAACAAAGCATTACCTGGGATGCTGGTTTATTTTCCATTGATGTAAATAATGTCGAAATTGGTGAGGAAATGCAACAGACTTAATTCGTTCCAGAATTCGAAGGCTACAGCACTTATGTTAATGCATGCCAAATCGACAAGTATCATGCAAGGCGTAGCTAACGCTATACTATTCCAGTAAAAAAATTAAAATAAAGTTTGTATGTTACGCGTACAAAATTATACAGTAAATCTTTTTTTTAGCTCTGAAATGAAAATCGAAAAATATGATTTCCGCGATTGTTCATGCCGCTAAACAAATATCCTTTTCCCAACCCTATGGCCATGTGCCTCTCGTAAATTGGATGTTCTGATCGGACCATTTTACTCTTGTTTACAAAAAAAAAATAAGCTTTTTGAAAAAAAAATTGGAAAAATGATTCCATCGGATCAATTTTTCTCAATATAAATACATTTGGGGTCATTTTGAGCTTATCAAAGAACTCAATCGATGAGTCGTTTCACCGAAATGTAAAACGTGGCGACGCATATTCACGACTGACAGCACGTTTCAACGCTTGGTTGGGACGTAAAGATATCTCTCAGAGATTCTCTCTTCTAATGACGCTTGCAGCGGGGAAATACGATTTTTAATAAGAGCAAAAATATGTTACATAAAAGGTATCTAGTTAAGACGCGTCCTAGGATATTAGAATACTGTCCTACAAAAAGAATTCGCTGTACCTAAAAAATACACCATCAGTTATTACGGCAGTGGGGTTTTTAACAAAAAATTTTATAACAAAAAAATTGATAACCAAAAAATTTTATAACAAAACATTTCTAACAAAAACATTTAATAACCAAAAAATATATTTTTAACAAAAAAAAAATTTTTTAACCCCAAAAAGGTATCGTATGTTGGGTGGGGTTTAACAAAAAAACATATTCACAAAAAAAAGAATTTTGAACTTTTAATACGTTTTGCGTTTGTACAGTTTAATAATAAATGATTTAGAAAGACGCTCAAACATGGATAGCCTCCAAAAAATAAAGATTGAAAAAATTGCGTGTTAAAATATTTATTATTGGTTACACTTCATGGCATGCAAAACTTTTTGTCGAAAAGACGATGGTTATTGTTAAATCAATATGGTCGTTTGTTCCTGCGAACACAACCATATTATTTAACCCTAACCCTAGCTTTCCAACAAACAGTCTTGCATCGTTTTCCACCGTGTACACTGGACACCGATTTTACCTAACCCTCATCATAATCCTTTAATCATACGGAAATATTTTGTCTTCACCGAAAATTATGTGTTTACACTTTGCATGGCAAACTTTTGTCGTAAAAAAAAAACTAGGCTTAGGTGCAAGAAGAATAAGGTTCTTCAGTAACCCCTCCCCCCCCCCCCCCATACTATTCTCACCCCAACCCTATTTTTTTTCCTGACAAAACAGTTTTGCCTCGTTCTGAACGTGTACACTGGACACGAATTAGGTACGCTCGTAAGTTTTTTATACCATACCAATCTCGAATTGTAACCATAACTTATGCTCCTTCAGTGAAGTTGTCGCTTAATCACGCATATATCCCTTACATGTTTGGTTAGACATGCTTACCAACAAACGTTATAAATCACACGTTAAAAGATAGTGGATACGCATTCAACCAAAAAAGTGATAAAGATATATGAATTGTATTTCTCCAATAATAAAAAAATTCAGCTAAATCTAAAAAAATAGCTTGAATAGCAAATTTGATGCTAACCTAATGAATATAAAAGCTTGATGTACTTGAGTTTGACGCGGACGCGAACGTAAATTTTTGTGTCGTAAAATGAAATAAGACAAAATGTGGCTACAAATTCTAGCTAGGCCTGATATACACTGACAAATTTCACTGACCAAATTTCACGTGACAAATTCACGTTGACCAAATCTTCATATCTCACACTTCATGATTTTTTAGCATAATCCTTTTCCGAACGAACTCCAGCTCAAAAACGCTTACTATCTCTACAGCCGCGTGTTCGAAATCCCCACTGAGTGTCTAAAGTGTCATTTCTAGTGATGCCTGAGTGATTACACACCAATAAAATTTAGCGGTTCCATATCAAGACCTTGCCTATAAATCATATTCAATATAATCACTGAGACATCAGTGGGATTCGAACACGCCTATAGAATAGTAAACGTTTTGAATGGATTCGTCGGAAAAAGATAATATTTTACGTGTCGAACAGCCTAGCACTAGTTCTCGATTGAATTCCTCACAATGTGAGCTCACGTAAACCCTTTATTCTCATCCAACGCCTATTTTACGTCTAAACAACATTTTACCGTTTTCTATCATGTACACTGGGACGATTAGGCTGTACAAGTTTATGACAATATTATTTCGAACATTTAAGGAGGGTGACATCGATCCGGCAGAATTGGTACATTTTTTGAGAAGCCATATGCATATGCCCATTCTCTTTATCCTTTTTGCTTAGATGCGTACCAAACGTAAAAAGAGTAGTGGGCTACGCAATCTTAAGCATAAAAGTGATAAAGGGATATATGAAAGAAAAACAAAATGTGGAAAATTCATTTTTTATTTTTTTACCTTCAATAAATGTCTTCTTGCAAACGTTTATATTTTTAATTCTTACATAACCTAACAGCTGTAAAAATATATTAAGTTGCGTCCTTTTCTTGATTCTCACGAAATTATTTTTAAAAATGACTAAGTTCTACATATTTTCAATGAAAATAAAACATTAATTTACTTAAATTTGTCAAAAAATTTAAATCAGCATTTGCGATAATTTGAAGTTTTCGAATGATCCATTTCAAAGCGCGACTGGATTAGCTCTTTAGTTCACTGGGACAAAATATTCGATCGAGGAAAAATAAAAAATCGAAACAAAAAATTTAAGAATGAAAAAGTCAATAAATTGAGTATAAAATAAATTTTCTGGATAAAAAAATAAATCATACGTGAAAAATGTATGTTTATAAAAATTAAAAAAAAATAACATAAAACCGTTTAAAAAATTGAACTGCAATTTATTCAATATTTTGAAAAAATCTGAAAAAAAAATAATTGAAAAAAGTTTTAAAAATTTTTTGTGATTTTCAGTACCTTTTTATTAGTGTTTGTCTTGCTTTAACTTATTTAATTGTTTATTCTTGGCCAACATCGTGTTTAATTTCTCCCCTTACTAACCATAAGTCAAATCGTAAAATAAGGTTGATTTGTAACGGAAAACCATCTGGGCTTTTGTGTTTTCGTGATAGCAAAGGACAAAAATAATTCGGACTATTTGTTTCGAAGTCTCAGCTACATCTCTGCAATTACGCCCAAAATAGCTCTTTTTGCTACGCATAATTTGTTTTTGTAAGTCATAATTTATAAGAAATTAACAAATTTCATAAAAAAAAGGTTATGTGCAAATGTAAATGAGCTTCTGTATTTCCCGCTTTAAGTTCCCTGCGACAGCTGATGGTCCCTAACACAAAAAACGATCAAAACAAGTTTATCGATAAACAAATAGCGAACAACTATTCTTGCTTTGAATTTTATCAACTTTTGAGTGATTATACAATGAAGTACAGTTCAAATAAACTAAAATAGACTCTGAAGACTTAAAAAGTTTATAAACCACCAGCCCAACCATAATTATTTATTATAATTTAAAACTTTTTAAAGAAAGTTTAATAAAGAGACAAAAAATAGACAGGGTCAAAACGCGTTGCAAATTTTTTTAGTAATGCTTTTGTAATCAGTCTGTTGATTGTTTGGGAACTTTAGAAATCAAAGACTGCATAATTAATTAATACTACCAGTCCAGCATTATTGCAAATTCTTTTTATTTATCAGAAAAAAAGTAACACAGTCATCGCGGGTCATAAATATTCCTTAATGTATCTGCTCAATTGCGTTGAAATAAATAACCAAAAAAACACAAAGTCAAATATATAGTTAAATATTCGCGGACTGAAAATAATTCGGCCGTCAAACTGAAATATACACCAATATGCTTTCAAAATTTTCGCTACGCTCAAATTTGAAAAAGTAGATCTGTAATATTAAAACCACATTTTCATTGGATCCATTCCAACTTAACCGACCATAGAATTTTTGAAACTGATTAAAAAATTCTATGATAAAGTTTTTTCAGAAAAGTCAAAAATTCCAAAAATAAGAAACCTACAATTTTTGAGGATAAAAATGACCTCAATTGCGTGTGAGTGGTAAAAAATCTTACTAATATAAAGAAAGGCCGCTATACACCCGCATTTATATGGAATTTTAACTAGCATAAAAATTTTAAAAATTATGCAAATGGCACTAACGAAGTGTACAAGCCGAGATGTTAAAATCATCGATGAGTTAGAAAATGAAAACGTCGCGACCAACTCATTGTTACATCGGATATTTAATAGATACAAAAAAAATAAAATCAGTGATTCTACCTCTATTTTTATTGAGAATTCGGAAAAACCACAAATTGAAAATTTGGACATGATTTGCCGGAAAATTTCAAATATCCATAGAATCTTCTTTCGAAATTTATATATAAAAAAAGATTTTAGATTTTTCAAACGGCTGTCAAAAATATGTAGACATGCATGAAAAAAGTTAAAGTGGCTATTTTTTTTTTATTTATATCACAGATTTCAAATAAAATAAGAAAAAATTTGGACCAAAAATGCGGAAAATTTTTATAATGCCGTGATTTTTTTTGAAATTACGAATCAAAAATTAAAGTTCGGACCCAAATCTTTCTCAAATAGACAATTATTATATACAAAAAAATATATTTTATAAGTAGATGCACATTATATCTGGTTCAGCTAACGAATAATAGCACAAAAAGTAACAGCAATTAATTCGTGAGTTAAATTGATCATTCTGCCGAGTCGATCTACCCCTTAAGAATTAACGGACACGCCCTCAGGCTACAAATCCTAAGCCATATTTGAAAAAATGCGAAAATCTGAGCATTATTCGTGATTCATTCTTAATCCTGTGACCATAGAAATCGCCATCCGCAATCAAGGTTTTCGATTGGCGTGCTAAATCTTGACGTTGTTGTATCATCAAAATTTGGATTGTACTCTGAGCGGGTAATTATACATCGATGTGCGTGATCACGATGCTGATTTTATTCAAAAATTATTGCAAAAATAAACAATATTTTTTGACTCTCTGAAATTTTCATGAGTTTGTTAAAAATGCTTTTTTTTCTGAAATTTTTTTTGTGAAAAAATGTTTTTTTTGTTAAAAAATGTTTTTTTTGTTAAAAAATGTTTTTTTTTTGTTATGAAAATGTTTTGTTAAATAATGTTTTTGTTAAAAAAATATTTCTTTACCATGTAAACATTCGAGAATGCTAGTTAAAATTTTAATAACCTACGTGTAACGCATATGGACTATATAGATATCTACAACATTTCTACAGTGAGTACTTTTTGGACAGGACTTTGAAAATCTTGTAGACGCCGTCTACGAGAGACTCCTACTGTACATACGTAAATTGAAATACTCTTAAAATCAAATTCAGAGTACCTTCTACAAATTTGCGATAAAGATTCGCTTGAACAAACAGAAAACTACAACGACACAGACCTACACACCAACCGAACCTACAACGACTACAACCAGTAAGTTATTTTAAGTTTTCTTGGGCTATGATTATTGAATGTATATACATATGTTATTAGTATAATAGTAAAAAATATTACTGCAAGACTTCTATTAAATAAACTAATAATAATAATGCGGTGTTTCCTTTGTCAAAGTCAGTTACTGGGGCTGATGCCGCTAAGAATCCCAGTTTCCCAATGGCAAATTGCGAAATACACAAATAGTTCCCCCATAAACTGTTCCATGATATATGTTCACACTAATGTAAATCTAGGCAGCTCAGTAAGCAATTATATGGTATAATTGCCTATTTGAGCTGCCTGGATTGGCTCGAGTTACAAAAACTCGTAGCACATTTCTAAAACAGGTACTACATCTGAGGTAAACTATGGTATTGTAAAGCGCGAGAGTGTAGTACGTGGTAATTATAGTACATGGCAAATAATATGATTGTGAAAATACACTCCCGCTGTTTGATCAAACATCCTTTATCCTAGTAGATAATCAAGCCGGATGTTTCAAGAAATATCGTTCATCAAATCAGCAGCTGCCTTGCCCACTACCCTAGCATTATAATGATTCAAACATTAATAAGTTTGAATCAAATAACTTTGTGAAAATGCAAGAATTTTTATTGACAATGTCCCGAAAATGATAGAGATTACTACTGAAAGTCGTACAGAGTTAGAGATTTTCAAAGACGCTATATTTAGAATTGCTATTGAATCTTCATGTGGGGGCAATTTTTGTATGTTAGGGGTCTGCTAAAAACAGCGTAGTTAAGCTACACACCAATATAATATTAACAATTTTATAATACCATAAATACTACCTTATCACGTACTACACCTCTCTGGTCCTCTGCGCGCCGCGCTTTCCACTTATAAAAATCATAGTACACCCTCACAGCCTCGGTGTAGTACCTATGTTAATAAATTGTCTACGAGTTTTGTATTACCCCCGCCTGGATTTACATAAGTGTGAACAGGGATATTTGAACAAAAATTTCGGACCCTAAAAAAGATTCGAAGGTCGGAAACAAGCTTATGAAAATGATGAATGTTAGTTTTCAAGGGACAACATGTAAACATTTTAGTAGTCTCAACAAAATGTATCTCCTCCCTGGATTTTAAGGAACACATTCGAACCCCAATCTTAAGAGTGGTGTCGCCAATTTCAGCCTCTCCGAAGCCACTTCCCGCCAAACTAGCAATAGGATATTCCAAAAACATTTGTAACTAACAAAACCAACCTTCGCAGTAATTTGAATTTAACAGTAATCTGATACAATCCACCTACGCCGACACCTACGCTTTTAAAAAGCTTCTAAAAAAAACAAGCATTTGTATCTTCTCTTCAATTTTCACCATTTTAATTATTTTTGTGTCAGGCTCCGAGAGCCTTAATATAATGCAAAAGCGCTTTTGTTTTAAAATTTTGCTTTCACGGACAAAAATGCGAAAAAACAAAAAATTAAAATTTGAAATGGTCAGTTTGGAGGTCAGGCAAAAGGTATCTCCTCCACCAGTTTCAACTCATACTGCATCTGAAAGTACAAGACTTGTTGACAATGCATAAGAAGTTTTTTTAAATTTGCTTCGGCGTCTCTTGGCCAATTCAATTCATTTTAGCCAAATTGTTTGAAATGATCAGTTTGGAGGCTCAACCAAAAGTATCTCCTCCACCAGTTTAGAAGATACATTTCGCTCATACTGCATCTGAAGCACAAGACTGTTTGACAATCCATTAGAGATTTTTTTGAAATTGATTCAGCGTCTCTTGGGGCCATGTCAACTTTTCTTTTGAGCCAAACCCAGAAAAAAATGCTTCAAAATAATATTTCGTAAATACAAACACTTTAAGAACTTTGATGCAATTTTAATCGGTAGCGTCAAAAGAAAACAAAATAGCGCACTTTCAATTTAAATCATAAATATATCAATATTTTTGTTTTCGTTTTTGGCCGCTCAAAAGCAAAATTCGAGTAAAGGACAAAATGCATCTTATTAGGCTTCTTTGGACCTGTGCCAAAAAAATAATGAAAAATGGTGAAAATTGACGAGAAAATGCGTTTAGCGATTTTTAGGAGGCTTTTTAAAAGCTAGGTGTAGGCGTAGGTGGATGTACAATTACTGTTAATTCAAAATGATCGCGAAGAGTTTTCTTCAAAAAAGATACAAGTTTGGATATCCGCTTCGCCAGTTTATCCAAAAATACCTTCGTAAAAGGTCAAAAATCAGCGACACCACTCCCTTAAGGGTATGCGACTCTGATTTGACATTTTCTCGTGAAATATACTGAAAACTAAAAGTTCTGAGAAAAACCGAAAACTAATTTATAGATCTATCCTTAATCTGCGAAAAGTACATCACAAATTATTTTTGACGTTACACCAATAGTACAGTTCGTAACAAGTACATTTTCCGAACTGCAAAAACTATCCCTCCCAGACGTTAATCAAATTGAGCTCAAATTCTTTCACAATCAGTAACGTAGTATGTCAACCTTGATCGTCGAGCTTTTTTGATCCGGCGACGAACATATCTGAACGCCAAATAACTGACGATTTTCACAATTCAGACTTCAAATCTTATTCCTCTAGGATTATATTGCCAAAATTGCTCAATTGTTATCAAGTCTTTCTAAGAACAATTGTGAGGACCACCGTCGCTTTTTGCAATTCCAGCTTAAACTCGAAATATGATTTTTTGTCATTTTCTGTATCATCGTTGTAATGGCGTCATAAAATATAATTTTTGCACGGTGTAGCCTAGTCATATGATATGATTCAAGTGCAAATAACTTTTTTATAAGTAGAAGACGAAAAATTAACCAAATCAAATTGAACAGTCGTTTATTTCTCCAGGAACACAACTTATCAATTAGCATAATTTTATTTAATACAAGTTTTATTGATTTTTAACGAATGTACAAAAGGAAAAATATGAAGAATGAAAAATTAGGGTAATTCCCTAAAGGAATCTGAAGAATCTCTTAAATAAGAAAGAGCTCTTGTTCTGTCAAATGCAAATTCTTACATTTTAACGTCGAAGTTATTCAATCTTGCTTCCAAATCAGCATCTAGGTCAGAGGCACCTTCAGCAACCGGCTAAAAATAATTTAGTATAACGCCATTTAATTTGGATTACTCATTCTTTCGTAAAGACGCTGCAATTTCCTAATTATTGTATTTTTTTTTCTGAGTTGGAAAAAATTTGTTCATGGAAACTTTAGAGAGAATTTCAAGCCAGCAATAGTTTTCAAAATCACACAAACCTACTCATTTGAAAATGCTTTCAAAGTTTCTACACATACACAGTACTGGACATCGAACTGTCTAAGGTAGTTTTTATTTTAGTGATCCCCACCCTAGTCATGACGATTACGGGAAACCCATATGAGGATATCGAGAAACTTTTTTTGCATTCAACTGCCAACTAAAAAGCTCAATGAGAGAAATTTATGAAGTTGATTGACATCCGGTTACCGGATATAAACCGATGTAATTTTTGGTAGGTTCGAATCTCGATGGCCAAAATTTGTTTTTCTTCAAATCAGCCGGAAACTAAATTTTTATCTTGTTCGTTCTTATATCACGATTATCTACACATTATCTGCTTGAACTATATTTTTAATAAATTCCTGGAAAAAATAAACGAGATTCGATTTTTTTTTCAAAATTTATACTGAAAATGCTTATATAATATATCTCCGGTTACCGGTGAACCGGTAGTCCGATAAAAAAGAAAAAAAATATCCATTTAGCTTTTTTAGTTGGCAGTTGAATGCCAAAAACCGTTTCTCGATATCACCTATGGTTTTCCCGTAATCGTCATGACTAGGGTGGGTTGACCTAAAAAAAATTACCTAAGCGGACGTTTTTTTTTTCAAATTTTTAAACAGTCCGCTTAGACGCACGAAAAAACTTCCACTTAACAAACTTTGGTCTGAAAATCGAAAAATGGAGCTAGATAGCTCTAATTATTTATAAGTCAAATTTCCAGCAGCATTTATTTAACAGCCGTATCCAGTGATGAAATTTTAACATGATAAAAACAAATTTGGCGGAGTTTTATAATACAAAATCGGATGTTGTAAAATTAATTTTTTTTCGCGATAAATATATCAGGATTTCCGCTTAAAAACTCTAACATAAGCCATAAATTATTCTGGTATTTAACAATTTTTAAAAGTAAAAAAACTCTAAAAAAAAACACGTCGAAAATTTTTGAAATAAAAAAGCATTTTTCGAACAGAAAATGTAAAAAGACACTAAAACTTTCGTTTAACCCCCTCACACCTTTTGACTATCTAAAGGCAAAAAAATTTTCGGGAGCCAAAACGACGTAGAAATAACATCGTCACAGACCTACAATTCAAATATGTCATAGAGTTTGCAATTTTATTTCCAGAAAAATTGTTGAAAATTTTATACGATGAGCCGTTCGAAAGTTATTTTTTCCTATTTTTTATTAGGATTTTAGTCAAAATTTCTTAAAAAATTAATTGTGTGACAAACATATACATCTAATATCAAATGTCCTGAGGAAGAAGTTTTTAGGAAAGTATTGAGGATCCTTTTGATATAAGTTCATTTATCTGCAGGCTCTATATCGAAGTAATAATTTTCATTCACAATGCATTATGAACCCTAGAAAATAATCGAAAAAAAAAAAATTTTTCAAAAAATATTTTTGAAAGAATTGAACCGTTGGCCAATTTAACCCAAAAGAGCCGTACACAATGACAAATTGATTCAATATAGAACATGAAGTGGTATGATTATTGTCACAGCTGATTAGCAATATTTTCCACATTTTACTGCATACTACGTTCGACGCGCGGCGATATGAATAATCTGTTTCTAGTAAGCGAGTCAAAGATACTCTACATATTTCAATATTTGAGATCATGCTTTTCATAATAGCTAAAGATTTCACTCCTAAATTTGTATTATAGTCATGTGAATTACATATGTATGGTTTTTCCAAGAAATACAAGGTGAGTGAGAGCTTCTCTTTTCTCCGCAGCTTATCTAGTTTACAACTGTCGAAAATTATAAACTGTTACGTGTTGTTTACTTAATCTATTACTTCGATCAATCAGTGACAAATAAATACCCAATGATATCTTTCCCAGTTTTCCCGTGATAAGCGCTCAAGTAGTCCTTTAGATACGCCCTTCTTTTCTAGGGGGTTTGTGCGAGTGTGCAATGTCCTTCTGGTGGCCTATAGGAGGTTAACAGACTTTGCCAGTATTTGATATTTATGGAAATAATATTCGCTTTTTGAAAATTGTAATGTTTATAAATTATAACTTCTTATACAGAGGGGAAGATATCGCCGAATTTTGCCGAAAAAACCTACACAATTTCATGATTTTTGGCTAAAATACTTCCAGTGCCAATATCGCCGAATGTGCCATATCGCGAATTGTGCCATATCGCGAATTTTTGAGATTTATATCTTCAACCCTCGAAGCTCCAAACTTATTTATTCGGCAGAGGCTCCCGACCACTTAGTGGTCGACTTTGAGAGCTTATTACGAAAAAATACATTCTAGAAAAAGCTGTGAATTGTCTCATTTTAGAAAAGAACGGCCAAATGAATAGATAATTGACCAGATTTAAAAATATTTTATAAAAAAAAGCTAAAATCGCGGCAAAGATTGGGTTTGATCACTTACTTTCCATTGAAAACATGAAGATTTTCGAAACATTTCTTTTCTCTATTCTCACTAATTCAGACCTTGGCTTCACAATTTTTTCTAAGTTTTTAACTATTTCCCGTTTTCTTAAAATGACGATTTGCAGCGCGATTGATCAAAAACGCCAAAAAAAAATTTGCACTAGAGATGTCAAAAATTATTTTTTGAGAATGAACAAAATGTATCCTCAGTTGAACTGAGCAGGGTTGTT
>SCLH01000075.1:32337-86512 GCA_004367855.1 Oikopleura vanhoeffeni | reverse complement strand
AAATTTTTGCACCGTGCGTTGCCTAGTCATTGATATGATGCAAGTGGGCAACATTAACTTTTTTAGTAGAAACGAAAAAATTACCAAATGCAAATTGAACAGTCTTTTATTTCTCCAGGAACACACTGTATCATTAGCCATGAATTTTATCTTAATACAAGTTTTATTGTTTTTAACGAATGTACAAAGGAAAAATATTAAATATGAAGAATATTAGGGTAAATTCCCTAAAGGAATCTGAAGAATCTCTTAAATAACGAAAAAAGAGCCTGGTGTTCTGTGCAAATTGCAATTTCTACGTTTTAACTCGAAGTTATTCAATTCTGCTCCAAATCAGATCCTAGTCAGAGCACCTTCAGCAAACCGGCTAAAACATTTAAATTTAGAAGCGCCATTTAATTTGAGGTTACTCATTCGTTCGTAAAAGACGCTGCAACGTTCTTATTCATTGTATTTTTTTTCTTGTTGGAAAAATTTTGTTCAATGGAAATTCTAGAGAGAATTCAACCAGCCAATAGGTTTCAAAATCACACAAAACCTACACATTTGAAAAGTTCAAAAGTGTTCTAGTACAACAGTACTGGACATCGAAACTGTCTAGCGGACGTTGTTTTTTCAAATTTTTAAAACAGTTCCTAGACCGCACGAAAAAAAACTTCCACTTAAGGGTATCCGTCCCTAATTTGACATATTCTCGATAAAATATTAGCCAACACGGCTCAAGGATATTATTCAGATTAAGCCAGTTTGTAGAAACTAAGCCTTCATATTGCGAAAACATGTGTCCAAAACTTTGTTTATTGCAATGAATTACCACTCGCCAGACACATTAGCGAAACAGGGACCTAAGCCAAAATTTGAAATTCTATTCGCCTCTGAAGTCTATATTTGTGCAGAATAAACCTAATTTTAACATAACCTGCATAATTAAGTATTACAAAATTTCTGTGGAAGGCGTTTTTGTCGGATAAATGCTTTAGTTTTTCTAGATATCGATTAGACCGCTCGTTTTTGACATTGGCACAAGGAAGCTCAAAAAATATTAAACTTCTGTTGGAAGCGTTTTTGAATTTTACCCAAACTCAAATATGAATATTTCCAAGTTCCGTGAAAAAATTCCCGGAAAAAGTGCTTCGATTTTTCAAAGTAGGCTCAAAAAAGAAAGCTGAGGAAACACTGAAGAAAAAGTTGGTACGGCACATGACGAAATTTTGAAGTCTTAGTGGTCTCAAAATGACAACAAACGTTTATTTGTGAACATACTTTGAGAAAAATATTAGAAAAAATCGAAAAAACGCAAAATTTTTTTTTGTCATTTGGGTGTGTGTATGCGTTCAAAACATAAACAATTGATTTCGTGCATTTTATACATAATAACTGCAGAAAATGTAGGGAACCGGGATACCCTTAACAAATTTGGTCTGAAATCGAAAAATGAGCTAGATAGCTTCTAATTAAAATGTATAAGTCAAATTTTCAGCAGCAGTTATTTAAACAGCCGTATCCAGTCATGAAATTTTAACATGATCAAAACGAAATTGGCGGAGTTTTATAAAAACAAAATCGGATGTTGTCAAATTTAATTTGTTTCGCGATAATATATCAGGATTTCCGCCTTAAAAACTCTACATAAGCCATAAATTTTGTCTGGGGTATTTGACAATTTTTAAAAGTAAAAAAACTCAAAAAAAACACGTCGAAAATTTTTGAAATTAAAAAAGCAATTTTCGAAAGAAATGTAAAAAGACCACTTAAAACTTTCGTTTAAAACAACTTGACAGTATTTGAATAATCTTATGGAAATAATATTCGCTTTTTGAAAATTGGTAATGTTTATAAATATAACTTCTTATACAGGGGGAAGATATCGCCCAATTTTGCCGAAAAAACCTACACAATTTACGATTTTTGGCTAAAATACTTCCAGGCTCGCCAATATCGCCGAATGTGCATTATTTGAGATTGTATTCTTTTCAACCCTCGAAGCTCCAAACTTATTTATTCGGCAGAGGCTCCCGACCACTTAGTGGTCGACTTTGAGAGCTTATTACGAAAAAATACATTCTAGAAAAAGCTGTGAATTGTCTCATTTTAGAAAGAAGCCCAAATGAAAGATAATTACCAGATTTAAAAAAAATTTATAAAAAAAAGCGTTCAAAATCAGCGGCGAAGCAATGGGTTGATTACTTACTTTCATTGAAAACATGAAGATTTTCGAAAACATTTCTTTTTCTATTCTCACTAATTCAGACCTTGGCTTTCACAATTTTTTTTTAGATTTTTTAACTATTTTCCCGTTTTCTTAAAAATAGACGATTTGCAGCGCGATTGATCAAAAACGCCAAAAAAAAATTTGCACTCTGTCAAAAATTATTTTTTGGGAATGAACAAAATGTATCCTCAGTTGAACTGAGTCAGTTCAAATACAAATTTCGAGCTCTTTAGCACAAGCTGGGATCGGGCCTACCGGCTGATTGCCCAGCGAGATATGAAGATAATCAAGCATCTGTTTGATTTTTTTCAGCAGATTTTTATTTTTTGATCTGTTTTTTGCAGCTAGTGGGCGTTCAAATCACAAATAATAATGATTAAAAATATTTTCGTCTTCCTCATTCGGTCAGAAAATATGCTTATTTTAACAAACGAGGACCTAAAACTTTTTTTGATACTATGAAGACGCTGATAGATATTTTTTCTAAATATTTTGTTCAAAATGAAGTACAAAAATGACGTTTGCGTCAATGAAACTACTAAAACTTTAAAATATTATCTTGACGTAAGCCAACTTTCGAAGCACATTTTTTTTCGAAAATTAAAAAATTACTCACGAAAAAATATAAGGTATTTTTATTTTAAATGGCAGCCACCCTTCTCATAACGATGACGGGAAAACCGTAAATGTAATAGAGAAAACGTTTTTTTTTGCATTCACGCCCAACTAAAAAAGCTCAATAGAGAAATCTTTATTAAGTTGATTTGTACAATCCGGTTTACCGGATAATAAAACCGCGGAAAGTAATTTTTTGGTAGGTTCGAATCCTGGGTGAGCCCAAAATTTTTTTTCTTAAAAGCGCCAGGAAAGATCAGAATTTTATTTAATGTTTTTTCGTGTCTCCCCTTCAACATTCAAACGATTATCTAACACTAAACTGCTTGAATATAATCAGTATTTTTTATGAATTCCTGGAGAGAAAAAAAAGAAAAAACGAGATTCGATTTTTTTTTTCAAAAAATTTATACAGTAATAAATTATCCTAGAAGTGGTTATATAGATATATTCTCGGTTACCGGTGAACCGGTAGTCCGATAAAAAAATTGCTCCACTGAGCTTTTTTTAGTTGGCAGTTGATATGCCAAAAAAACGGTATTCTCGATTGCATTTACGGTTTTCCCGTAATTTCAGTCATGAGCACAAGGGTGGCTGCCATTAAAAAAAACTACCTAAGGTGTTTTTTTTTTTAGGAGCTACGGCCCAAATGGACGGCCTTTCTGGTAATTTGAAACCCATAAGCACTATATATTTGCCCGAATCGAAGAATTTTTATTTTCCGCGACTCGCGGTTGGATTTTGTTTTTTTGAATTTCTGGACCGGTTGAACCGGGTAATGGCGGATTTTCCGGGTCGGGTCCAAATTTTTAAAAGTTTGTTTCAATCAGCCAAAATTTCGGTCTGTAGACTAAATACGGGGCACAAGGAGTTTCGAAATCTTGGTATCAGATTTTTACGATGACGTCATTATGATGTCTTTTTGGGGTCCACTTTAGAGATGACGTCATAGAAATCATTTAACAACTTGTACCAAACACGGTAACTTAAAAAAAACGCCAAATAAGGGTTAATTTGACACGGGGAGGGGGGGTTTTCGAATCGATACTTACTAATATCACTATAACAACATTATACACGTCAAGTTTGCGGTCAACTAAGGAATCATAAAAGAAGACTAGAGAAAAAACCGTGACAAGCAATAAATTCTGGCCGGAGTCGTGATTATGACTCATAATGAGTCATGCGATATAATACTGATATCATGATTTGAACTCCTGGTGTCCGAATAGTCTACAGACCGAATTTTGGCCTGATTGAAACAACTTTGAAAATTGAACTGACCGAAATCCGCCATTACCGTCAACTGGGTCAGGAAAGTTCAAAAAACAAAATCCAACGCAGAAAAAGTTTCGCCGAATTATTAAATTCCGATCTGCCAATAATATTTCTTATGGGGTGGGTCAAAAATACCAGAAAGCCGTCATTTGGGGCCGTAGCTCCTAAAAAAAAAACCACCTAACTTCTAAGGTAGTTTTTTTTTAAAGGCCACCCTTCTCATGACGATTACGGGAAAACCATAGTCGATATCGAGAAACGTTTTTTTGCATTCAACTGCCAACTAAAGAGCTCAATGGAGAATTTTTCTTTTCATCGGACTACCGGTGACCGGATTCTATTAATAAGTATTTCAGTATAAAATTTGAGAAAAAAAATCGAAACTCGTTTTTTTCTTCCAGGAATTCACCAAAATAATAGAGTTCAAGCAGTAAATGTGTAGACAATCGTGATATAAGAATTCATTCTGTTCAAACAAACATAAAATTTAACTTTCCGGCTGATTTAAAGATAAACAATTTTGTGCCCATCGAGGTTTCATACATTTTATGTTGTTATTCAATTTGAAACAAAATTGACCGACTTATTCCGATTTTGTGTTGAATTGAAAACATATTTTACCAATTTTTCACTGCGGTACCGGTGAGCCATCCTTCACCAGAATCATAAAAAGTTACCTTCAGGTGATAGAGAGGTTTAGTCTCCCGTATTTTGTTTCTCATTTATTCTTATCTGCCCGTTATCAACCCTTCCAGTCCAGCTGGAGGAAGGGCTATTTTCCCCAGCAATTCCAACATTCTACACCCACAACCCCCTTAAATTGACGCCAGTCTGCCACATCGCTGCTACCCCCTTAAGCAGCACGCATTTTAGATTTTTTTGAGAGAAATTGCCGAAAAAAGTAGGATAAAATAACTTTTGAACGAGTTGTCCTACAAAATTTTAACTGTCCTTTTTTAATTCCTCGTGGCAAACTCTATGTTGGATTCAACTCACTAACTTCCAAGACTTTTCTTTCATCCGATTTCAGCGGGTTTAAAAAATTTTGAGCCACTTAAGTGGTCAGGAGCTTCCAAGGGTTAAAAGTATTATGAAAATTGAAATTATTTAAAAAATTTTAAATTACTTGAGCTCCACTTGTAGCTGCATCTTTAGCTGGATCTGCCCCAACTGATGGAATTGAGTCAATTTCTCCCATGGCGTCTAGTCCCAATTCGGCTAGAACTTTACCGACGACAGCTTCAGTCTCGTCCTCGTCGTCTTCGTCACCCATTGCGTCGTCCATGACGTCGTTCATCATTTCTTCTTTCATATTCATCATTTCAGATTGTTTTTCAAAATCTTGCATAATTTTTTGAATTTGGGGAAGCTTCATGTTTTTATTCATGCGGCCCATAGCTTTTGTCACACCCTTCATTGCCTCGGCCATAGCATGCTGAGATTTAATAGTCGAGATTTTGAGCGAGACTGCCTAAAATAGATATTTTTGTTTTTTTCAGACATAAAAATATAATTTTTTAATATTAATAGTGTTTTTGTCTTCGCTTAAAATAAGCTCTAAAGACAGCTTTTTTTGGTGACAGCATGAAAAAGTCAATATTGAATAATTTTTTTTGCATAATACATATGTCGTATTTTATCACATCTACTGTTAAAATTTGAAAGAACATATTTCGAATAAAAATTTTACAATAAAACTTTGATAAACAATCGAAAAAAAGTTGGAAAAAACGTCCGCTTAGACGCACGAAAATTTTGAAATGGAAAAAATAGGTTTTTACCCAAAAAACGAAAAAAGAAACTGTAAAGAATAAAAATTATTTACCTGAATATTAGCTTTCATGACCATAAATTTTTTACATGTATTTCTCGTTCTGACTAAATCTTTTGCCATAATTTTAACTGTTGCCATTTCATTCTTTTTGGCCATTGCTTTTATATCTTGAATAATCTTCTTTTCCTGTTTTTCCATCGAGGCTCTTTCCCTGTCCAAATCACGCATCGCACGGGTTAATAATCTCTGGTTTTCCCTCAGCATTTGCGCCGGGGTTTTCTTTTTGCCAAATAAAAATTCCATTTTTGATTTCTTGAAAAGGTAAAAAACAAATTTGTTAATTTATATAAATTTGCTAGTTTGAAGCGGCAGAAAAATATCGATGATTCAGAAGTTTATAATTCATAAATGACACTTGAACTGACTCATTCTTAGTAACTGGTAATGTAATATAATGTCCCGGAGGTTAGTCACCATGAAAATTATATTATTTCGCTAACCAACTTTGATCACGGTTAACCGTTCAATTGAACCGCGGTTCAGCATTTTGTCAAGGGCATTTTATAGGGATCAAAAGAGGAGATTTTAATTGAAGGTTTAATTTTGCCAAAGTATTTTATTTGACTAAGGTCATCTTGAGTAGAATGTCTAGCCTCAAGACGTATTTGATGAAATTTCTTGTCAATTCAAACTTTTGAGCGCCACTTTTTATCAAAATATTGCCATTTAGGCAAAAATTTTAAGACGATGAGCCGAAAAAATGTCAAGTAAATGTTGTCTTTATTTTTGAAAAGTAGAAATTTTCGACGAATTACAATTGACCCGTGAAAGTTCAGCAATTTGGTCAGATTTTTAAGTAGATAGCGTCGTTTAAAATTTCAATTTTTGCCCGGTACGCTACATAGATATAGAAGATTATACTGGGACGTTCATTTCAATCGTGGCGTCATAATCTCAGTTTCTCCGTCAAATTTGACCATATAGACTGAAGTTTCTTAAAAATTACGATGCTGTTAAAAATCAGCTTATTCTCTTCGAAACCCAAAAATATCAAAATGGTCGGAGCTTTATTACGAGATACTATTTGCACAAATGAGAAATTGTTTGCTGGTGTTGAGACATAAAATTTTATAAATTTCAATAGAAATATTGCATTTTTTTAAACGTTTTCGATTTTTTATTATTCGTCTTCAGAATGAGAAATAATTTTTTTAGTCGAAAGAAGCAGAAACAAAATAATTTGAAATTTATAAAATGAGAAAGTATGACGACACGGTTGAAATGAACTTCCAAGTAGTCTTCGATATGCGATCATAATTTTAGAACCATTTAACGAGATAAGTTCGATAAAGTAACCACCAACTTGTCTTCACAATTTAATTTTTTGTTATAACAACATATCTACGGTACTTGATGGGCCTTTTTATGTCACTTTTCAGATTAGGGTTATTGGTGTTATTTCCTGCAACATAAAATAAGAAAAAGTACCCAAATCTGAAAAGTAACATAAAGGCCCAGGTAGTTTTTAATTTCGATTGGACAACACTTCTGTGAACAAACGGTGATGGCAACCTGTAAATTTTCTTTCGGGGTTAGTATATAAAGTGATGAGCGGAGACGTTATGGAAAGAAAAATGACCGTGATAGCTATGTTGTCTATATCTTCAAATCAATTGATTTGATATTCACGTAAATGACCTTTGAGCTGATTTTTAATGCAAATTTCCTGCTTTTTACAAATGTAATTATTAATAAAACCAAATTTAAATATTATTCACGTTTCTTTATTTTCGAACAGATTATGAGCCGGGCTTCAATAAATATTTTAGGGTAGAACAGTAAAGCGCCGACTCAACTGAGGGACAAGTATAATTTTTAAGTAATCTAAATAATTTAATGGAGGAGCGAGATAAAATTAGGAATAAAGAAAAAGTCTATTTAAAAATTTAGGCACTAAAAACCCGACCGAAAAAAACAAAAATTTTGTCAAGTCAATAGTGTAAACACAGTCTCATACGTAAAGTAAAGCGTGAGTTTAGTTTTGAAAACATGTTTATTTTGGAACTTGGTCAGAGAGGAAAGCGATCAAGTTCTTTCGTTCAGCCTTCTTCTTCAATCCAGCGAAGACCATCTTGGTGCCTGAAAATATATTTAATTTATGAGAGACATCCTAATTTTCGAGACACTTTTTTTCACCATGATGTCAGTCTCAAATAAATTGATAAGGTCTGGTCTTTTATGATACCTCACGTCATTTGGGCAGTAATATAAATTGTCAAGTAACGTGCCACTGCAAAGCCGCTTTCCGACTTTTCACAAAATATTTTCGAAGTTTTGTTTTGGGCGAAAAACGATAATTCTTGGTAAAACGGGAAATCGAAAAAACGGCTCTGCAGTGTCACGGAGTTTCAAAGGTTATATTATGGCCAAAAATTTCAAATAATATGACCTAAATTTTAAGAGTTTTTACCAAAGTGAGGGAAACGGAGTATTCTACCGAAAATGTCTCGAAATTCTACATTCAATAGGCGTTCCATTTCTTGAAAAATAATCGCTTGATATTAGTCTCGAGTCAAAACCTCAAAAATAATTTTTTTGTTCAGAGTCTCATTTGAACTCACAACAATCTGGTTTACTTTTTTCAATCAATTCTTGAAATAATTCACTATGATCTCAGGGAGGCATTCACTAGCGAATTAATTTGATTGAGTCGAACTTTATTATTGTAGAAAACACAAAATTTAATATAATTACCTGGAATAAATTTCTTTGGGTCTTTAAGATAGGTATCAAGGGTTTCAGCAGACCAGATAACACCCGAATCTAAATAATTTTATTACAATTAATCATTTTTTGATCCTATATCTAAAATTTTTTCATAAATAATAAGTATTATAAGTTTTATAGCAAATTAAGCGAAACTTTTATCTCACTGCTAAATCAGATCGCTAAAGTTTAATGATTAAACAATGTTTTATTCAGACATGAGCCCCATTTTGAAGCTTGAACTACTTTTACTATTTATTCTGATCATTTCGCAAGATTAAACAAATACGAACTTAATGTAAGAAATTTTGCAGACTTATCCGTAAACTAAATCACAGATGATATTTGTCCGGGAAAAGTCACCTTTTAAAGGGTAAAATGGTTAATCCTAAAAAAAATAAACCTGAGTTGGTTTTTCTGAGAGCAACCCGATTGCTACCACATTTTGGGTTGCTCTAAAAAAAACAGGCCATAGCGTTTATTGTTTTTTCGATCAAAATATTTTCTTTTTTGAGTTTTCGTTTTATACCAACTTGGTATTACCAAGAAGTAAAAAGTAAATGAATTTTTTACACAGATGATGTTTGTCTCGAAAAAATAATTCGACAAATCAAACATCATATTTGGGAAATTAATGCCTGATTAGCCAAATTATTTTTTTGAGCCAAAAATACTGACTGTAAAATTCAGGAGGTCAAAAAAAATCAACCTTATTTACCAATTCTTCAAATGTAATAAAGCGACACCACAATTTGTCTAAACAATAATTAATAACCTTTAAATAATGGGAAAAAACAGAAAAATGTCGAGTGATAAATATTTTTAATATTGTCCCAAAAAACTAAAGTGTTTTTTGCTACGTACAATTTTTGGGAATATTCCCGATTTTTAAGCCCCAACATCAAAATTTTGAATTGATTAATTTAAAACCCTTAATTTGCCTCGGTTACTGCCTGAAAAGCAAAATTATTGTTAATTTTATTAAAAAAAGCTCAAGTTATTATCATGTACTAATAGTGAACGTTATTATAATTCGTAATAAAGGGGCGCAAAAAATTACCTCTGTTTGCATCAGTGTAAGAATAATTCTCGGCACGTCCAGATTGTCTGCCGACCATACCGAATAGATTTGGTCCCTGTAAATGTTTTCCACCTTCATTATAAGTATGGCATTGAGCACATTTTTGGACAAAAATCTTTTTACCTTTAGCGGACATTCTCGAAAACTTTTCTAAATCACTAAAATATTTTGTTTATTTAAAAAACAATTTTTTTCAGAATGAGACGAAAATTCTCTTATTTCGTACGATATTGATTAGCGCGGGTTATTCTGACTTAGACTAGATATTGGACTGAATGAGATAATGTTCCAGATGGTGATTGGCTAGTCCGAGCACCAGAGATTGGTGTGCGGGGGTTAAAATATGACACATTTGGTCTAAAAGCAGACTAAACGGGCTAAAATGATGAAATATGACTCATATTTTCATCATTTTATTCTGTTATTTTGTTAACAACACGGAAATTCGTGACGGAAGATATCAAAAAATATGCATGTCACAAGAAAAATACTTTTTTTCTTCTTTTTGGAAATTTGCTTCAAAACAGAAATTACGTAATCATTACCTCAGCTTCTAGAAAATAAAGCGGTGATTTTAATGTTATGCATCTTTTGAAGGTAACCTTCCAGAACAAGAAAAAAGGTATTTTTCTTGTGACGGGCATCATCTTCGATATCTACAGAAACTTCGATATCTGTAGAAACTATTATTTTGCGTTCAGTTGCACTTTTTTCGATTACAACGTGAACAGGCTCTATTATAAAGTCATTTTTTTTTTAATTTTAGGTATTTTAAAGTGAAAAAGGCTTCATTTTGTACTAAAAAAGCAAAAAAAAATATTTTTTATAATTCATTTGGTGAAAAATAGCTAAAAGCTGGAATCCGTTTTCGTCTTATGAAAGGCCATCTGTATGTCATCCGGTTTACCGTAAACCGGTATTCTTAATTATAAACATTTTTTGGCAACACACAAAATTTTCCGAGATTTGCGAAACGAAATATGGGCCGGTCAGGCATATCAGGATAAGAAACCTTGAAATTAAATTTTTGGTGAACTATAGTCATATAAAATTCTGCATTGAGCAGATTTAGTCGGCTGTCAAAAAAAACACATTTTTTTTGTTTATTTAACAAATTTCAATCATGTATTTCGGAAATGGTACAGTAAAAACTATCTGAAAATAGTGGGAAGACAAAAGGGTCCGTAAAGTATTGGGGTTTTAATATCTACAAAAATAAATTTCTACACTAAATTGAATGTAAACGAACTTGATGAATAGTAAGGATATTGCACAAAAAAATTGTATCTATATTCAAACTCAAAAAGTCTGAAACTTCTGAGGTAAATAAATATAGAAAAATTGGTAACGTAGTAAAGTAGATTTTGTAGAAATAGTTTGGTCAAAAAGTTATTCTAGCGTGCGTTGAAACGGACAGTTTGGCGATTCAAACTGTCCGATATATTTAAACGGGCAATTTGAATCGCAAAACTGTCCGTTTAAACGCACGCCAGCAGGACGTTTTGATGCATACCCGTTATACTAACCTGTATTACAAGATAAATCATAATTTATGATTCATAACACATAAAAAAAGGTTCCTATAAAATTATTGCTAATAAATGGTCTACATGCAGAAAGCATAAAAAACGCGGACAAGATAAAAAACGTATAAACCCAGTTTTGATGATTAAATTTTAGTTTTGAGCATATCACAAAAAACGAAATATGTTTAATTCTATAATTTACAGGCCGAAAGAAGGCGGTGCTTTTTAGAAGTCAAAAAATGTCATTAAATTAGGGGATCAGAAAATTTCTGCTCCATATCAAACTTATATCTTTATTTCGATAGATTATAACCTAATAAGTACCATGAAACACGATTTTTGTTTTTTAGTCCGACATAAATAATGGTGAAGATGAAAAGTAAGAACTGAAAATAAGTTAAAAAAAGCACCGAGACTTTTATCTGTCGAATGGGGGCATTTCTGAAAACTATTTTCTCGCTTAAATTTTTTTTGCGTTCAAAAATGTAATCCTGTGAATATTTTTTCTTGTTTTTTTTAACAATTTTTCTTTAGGGTGTCAAATTACAGATTGTAAAAGTGATTTTTGGGCATTTTCTAATAAAAGAGTTAGATAAAGAGTAAAAAATTTGTTTTTACCGACATCCGTTTTTTCAAAAGTTGGGCCTCGGAGTTACAGTCGAAATTTTCGAAAAAATTTCGACCCCTCATTCTCAATTTTTAAACTCTAGGCAATTGAACGAAATATTGAAAAACGGAAATCACTCAAATTTTAAACTATTTATTTTTGAAAATGCATGGTGTTTAACAAATTTTGTGTGGAGAAATTTTGATGAATATCCAAAATTTCCCCCAACGCATTTTTATACAAAATGCCCACAATTTTGTTTTGCCTTTAAAAATGTAAGCCGGTTAATATTTATTTTGCACTTTTTGAACAATTTTTCTACACTTCAATTTCGATTCTTGTATCTTCATCTTCTTGCTCAACAAGCTGATTTCCTCGACGATTTAAGTGAACGGTTTTCGTGGATAAAACAGTACATTCGATTTGATACATTTCAAGAAAATCGTTTGAAAAGTTCGTTTTCAACGATGGTAAAACTGAATAAAATATTTAAAAAGTTAAAACTAATCTTCGAAAGTTTTGAGACCTTACAATTAAAGGTTTTCTAGTTTTTCGTCTGAAAACTTAAAAATTTAAATAAAAGTGAATTGTTAACACAAAAATTAAATGCTTTTATCTCGAGATAAATGAGCGCGCGCCTAAAAATGAAGTGACCAATCATGTTTCCGTTCCATCAATTTTACTCGAGATTGTTTTTCTAGATCAAAAATTGAAATACTGTATAATATAAGCATTTGGTACTTATAGAGGGACGGACTTTAATCAAAAAGCGTAGGTTTTAGCTATATTTTGTTCGTATTGTCTTTATAGAGGCTGTCCATATAGATGCACGTCACAGTAGTCGATTTTAGTACATTAGACTTCAGAATTTTTCAAAGAATCATTCTGGGGTCAAATTTTGTAATATGATACCAAGGGATGAAATATAAAAAAATGACTCCAATGGGGTCAAATTACCTCAATTATTCGTAATGGAACCTTATTAAGAATACTTTACTGTAATATGGCCGAATAAAAATAGCTCTTACCAAAAGTTATTTTCGGATTCGATGTATTATCCGGTTTTAAAGGCGATATAATTGGCAAGTGAGTGTTTGACACGATATAATACGAATTGTTGGTCATTATCGACTCCAACGAGTGTAAAAGGTCCGAATGGGTCCATCCAAAATCCTTTCTAGTCCCCGGGATCAGTCCCGTTTCATTTCTGCCATCCTTTTCTATTGTTTGATTTATTTGCCTAGGTTCTTCTTCATTATTTTTCCAGTTGTTAAACATTTTAACAATTTCTTTTCCGTTAACTTTATTTTTTGGCTCGCACATTTGGTTTTGATTTGGGACATAGGCCGGCGCACGCGCTGGGAGTCGAGCAGCACCAGGCCGATCGGTTTCTATTCCCATTGGAATTCTTCTTTGATATTTTAATGGGAGGGTCCTCCTAGAAAAATTAAATTATAAATCGAAAAAAGAATGTTTTGTTTGTATTTTTTTGGTTATATTTGTCATATGACACATTTAAGAGGGTCAAATCACAGTTTTTTCAATACATTTTTTCAAAACATCATAGTGCGTTTAAACGGACAGTTTGGTCGGACGGGTTTCGGTAAAAACGTCCTACTAGCGTGCGTTTTATCGGGCAAATTGACGATGGAAACTGTTCTTTACGTTTTAGCGGATTAATTTAAGCAATTTAAATTGTCAACCTGCCCGTTCAAATG
Organism: Oikopleura vanhoeffeni; assembly: GCA_004367855.1. Classification (NCBI taxonomy): domain Eukaryota; kingdom Metazoa; phylum Chordata; class Appendicularia; order Copelata; family Oikopleuridae; genus Oikopleura; species Oikopleura vanhoeffeni. The sequence goes on along the minus strand of SCLH01000075.1, from coordinate 72,935 downwards.
CACACTACCAGGACTTTTTGACCCAAACGCTCGTCTTACCCCTCGTGTCAAATTACAAAAATTGCAAAGGAGGAAAAATAAAGTTAAATATCGAAAAAGGATGTTTTTGGTATGTTTAAGAAATTTTAGACAAATATCGAAATTAAGAGCTGAAAACATTTTCTGCTGAAAATTTTAATAAGAATCGATGAATGTTTTTAAAGTGCTTGCAAATCATCATTTTACACCCACAACCCTTTGAAAAAACTGGAATTTTCGTTAATCTGGTTCTTCGATATCATAATCGATATATTATGCGAAAATGTGTCAAATAACAAATTTCGAAAAAAAAATAGCAGTTTCTGATCATATATTTTGATAAAACGGTAAAAAATTTATTTCGTTCGTTCAAGAATTTTCAAAAAATTTAAGAACGGTCTTTGTGGTTTAAAAAAAATAGTTTTATATGCTAAAACCTCTAACGGAGCATCAGAGTCGCTATAAAAACTCTGAGCTGAATTAGTAAAGTACCTTAATTCTCTAAATGAAATTTTGAACTCTTCGTATAACTTTCTTTGGATCATTTTTCGCATTTCAATTGGTCCATTTTGAACCAGTTTTAAAACTGCAGTAAATCCATCATTCCTCCTTAAATCTTGGAGTACATCGTCCAGCCAAAACTCGGTGGTTCTGTAATTTTCGGGTAAAAATTCGGGCGAGTCCATTTCCGAAACAGACATCAATTTTCGACCAATTGGGGAATGAAATTCTGGAAAGGAAACAATGTCGGTCACCCCCTTATCATATGGACTTAAGGAGGGAAAGGAGAGAAAACCGAGGACTGCAACGGAGAGTAAAGCTGTGGTTGGGATAAGGACTCGTTTGGCAGACATGTGGTTCACTCCCTGGCTTATTCTGGCGATTTTTAACTGTAAGGCACGCACGTTTTCTTCTAATTCGCGATTTCGAATTTTGAGATGATTGTTTTCGATCACTAGATCTTTATTGTGAACTTCGGTCTCCTCAAGGTGGCGCTTTTTACGTTCTCGACTAAAATAATAATTTTATTAAGGACACAAAAATCAAAGGAAATATACTATAGTATACGGAGCGAACCGACAAACTTTCTGACCAAACCATAAGTGTTGGCAAATATTGTTTTAAATTACAGGGTCAACAAACTCAAAGGAAACCGATTTTGAGGTTTAAAAAAATTTTGGGCCTCAAAATAAGTCACCAAAAAAGTCAATCTTTTTCATATTAACACCCGGTTTTTTCTGTTCTCATGCCCTATCTGTAGGATTAGGCCACAGATTTAATGGTTATTTTCGTTTAATTGGGATGTGTTTACCCCAGGACATACATGTGGTAGCTATTGTATAACTATCTAAAAAGTAGAAATTTTCAAAATATCAGCTCTTTAATGACTCGTGGGGTCATTTTTGAAAATTGTAACGGTCAATTTCCTCTTAATTGGGGTCGAATTACCCTGTTGCGAAAATTTGAACAACTTTTGGGAGATTCGAATCCCAGCGGCCTAACCCTAACTATCTGGGATAAGTTATCCCCCGTTTCAAAATTTTGGCCAGGTTCGCTTCCTAGAAATATAGCAAAAATCACAAAAAAAAATTCGCATTAATTTCAAAATTATTAAAATTTTTCTTTCAAATATTTTTCTGATTCAAGTAAATAAAAAATAATTTTAGTTAACCCACATACTCAGCGCTGGCCATATCTGGCCAAAGTGACTTGCGATCTCTATTTTTAATAAGGTAAGCTCTTCTGTTTTTTCAAGTTTATTTAATAAATTGAAAAAACAAGAGGGCACTAACACGATGAAACTAGTTGGGAAACTAAAAGACAAAGTAGAGAAAATAAAATAATTTACCAGTCAAGATTAGCTTCTATTCAAGAAGCTCTTTTCCGATAAATTATTGATTTTTCTCTACTTTGTCTGAAAAATTTGAAAATTTATTTTGCCATAAAAAGAGACTCCTAAAATGAGAAGCTTTCTACGCGAAGAGATTAAAACAGTTCGGTACTCTGCGGACACTACACCAGACCCTCCGGACTCTACTTTTGCGACCTCAGTTCCCCTCGTGGATAATGATGATATTTTTAATATAATCAGTAACCATAAGGAGCTAACTGAATATCAAAGGTATAATTTTGAAAAAGACTTTTGAGCTTAGCCTTAAAATTATTTTTTAGAAAATTGGAGATTTTGGCGGTTTTGTTAGCAAGAAGGATCAAATACCATCATGACGGGAAAATCAAATCTGAAAAAGAAGATTTAATTTTAATACAGTGTACGGAAAAACCTAGCAATTTAAAAACTAGATTTCCAAAATTTTTTAACAGTAAATTTATTTCTAATGAATTTCTTAAAAATTTTAATTACACGGAATTTGAAAAACCGTTCAAATTTCAAATTAATAATGATTTTTTAAATCCTAAAAAATCAGTCTTAGATTCTTGGATTTCTGATTCAATTCCTTACTCATTTAGTGAAGATTCAGAAATTAAGAATTATGATATTCCTTGTTTTTCAGCTACCAGATTTTATTCTGGTAGAGCTTCGGCTATGAGAGATCATATAATCCCTCTCATTGAAAAACATAAAAATAAAATTTTTGATTTCAATTTAGCGAAAAATATCGTTAGTCAAAATTATGATTTTAAAAATAATATCGACCCGGATAAAATAAATAAACCATATTTTAATACTAATCAACAAATTTTTTGGAAAGAAAATTTGGATAAATCACTTACACCATGGGTCAGAAATTCTGAAATTATTAAAAATAATTGTCATTTCTCTGGTCCTTGGCAGAAAGCGTTAAATTTAAAAATCCGAAACAAGACTTTAATTCACGCTGAGGCGGTAAATCAAAATATAATTGATTTACTCGAATGTAAAGCTGTTACAGTATTAGGGGACATTAATGACAAAAACGTACTAAATTATACTAAATGTATAAGTCCCTTACATATTGTAGAAGAAATTAGATTTGACCCAGTAATTAAAGGGAATAAATTAAGATTGAGAATTTGTCTAGATCAATCGATTTTGAATTCAGCGACAATGGTAATTTCATTCCCTTTAATTACTGGGGAAGAAATTTCTCAATCATTATACAATTATGATTCAGCTATTTCTATTGATAATAAGAAATCTTATTATTTAGCCTTTTTAGGACCTATGTGCATGCCTTTTCTTGCTTTTCGATGGCTGAATTTAATTTTAACCTTTAATGTGGCAGTATTCGGATTAGTTAATTCTCCTAGTTTTAATGAGATTTTTCAGCAACTCTTTAAATTCGAATTAAAAGAAATTTTAAGTAAAAATAATTTCATAAATCACAATCTTAAAGATTTCGTTTTTGGGCACCTTTCCTGGATCGATGATCAAATTTTACTTACAAAGAAGGGTTCTATAGATAAATTTAGCATTTTGTTTAAAGATTTTCATCCGTGCATACATTTAATTTGTAATCTATTAATTAAGTTAGGAATTACACTAAATATTCAAAAATCAGTATTGAAACCTACAGATAATATTGAATATCTGGGTTTTGAATATAATATTAAACCTAAAAACATTTTTTATAGAGTTAAAATGAAATGCGTTTCGGATTATAAAATTCAATTAATTAAAATATTCGCCCAAGGAAATATTGAGTTAACTGAAAAAATTTTAAATTATCAAATAGATAGAAAAAATCCTATATTTTTAAGTTTTTCAAAATTAGAAAAAGAAATAATTAAAACAGCTAAACTTACCCATAAAAGTTTTCAACAAATTGTAGGAAAAATTGAATGGGTAAATAGGAAATTTAAAATAGATATCGAAATGTTTAATTTAAATCTTATTTACAAATTCCCTTTTCTTTCAAAAAATAAATATTTACTAGAGTTGGCGATAGAAAATATGTTTCATTTATTACCCGATTTGAAATTCGTCATCGAAAAAAAGCAAAATCCGTTATCACGATTTTATTTTTTTCACATAAACACTTTGGATCTAACAGATTCATATTCGAATGATCTGGATGAGAATCGTTTAAATTTGTCAAAAGTTTTCAATATTAGAAATGTAACTGATAACAAATCAATTTCCGGTGAAGTAATAAAAATAAATAATATGACGAAATTTAATTTTTTGATTCAAACTATAGAAAATAAAGTAAAATTGATTGATATTTTAGACAATAAATTTCTGAATCCTAAATTTAAAAATCCCGATGAAAAATTTTCCAAAATAATTAAAATTTTCATTATTTTTAAGGATTTGAAAAAGTTAATAAACTTTGATGAGAATGACCAAAAAATCTTAAGACTGATTTTTTCATTAAAAGCTCATTTATATAATAGATTAAAAATGATTATAAACTTTCAATTTACGAGTAAAATTATACCGAAAAGCTTACCTTCTCATCCGATTCCAAATAATCAGTTCTTTCTTTCAAATAATCTGGATCCTAAACAAACTTTTGTATTTTTTGGTGATGAAAATAGAATGAAAAATTGTCCTGATTTCAAATCATTACATAAAAAACATTTTTCAGAATTCGGTTTTTCTTTTAATATCCAAAGATTTAATTTTTGGCGAATAATTAAGAAAAACAAAATTAAAAATATAGTATTTAACGAATTATCTGTGAAATACAGAGATTTTATTCTGTATATTTTAAAAGGTAAACCAGTAAAAATAGCAATATTTTTCGTTTTTACTTCACGTTCAAATTTTAGGTGGACTCAGGCCACTTTAAATATGTTTCATTTGAAGCATTTTGATGTTGAAAAGAAAAACTGGGTATTTCTTTCCAAAAAAATTAAAAATTCCGTTTTTAAAACGGGATTATATCTTATTTAAAAATTCAATCTTTTAAAGATTTGTACATAATTTATGTTAAAATTGATTTTAAAATACTTTTAGTATGATTTTATGATTTTAAAAAGTTTTTACTAAACTTTCAAATTATTTTATTTCAATATTTGTTAAAAATTCTGTGTAAATAATTCTGTATATATTACTTATTTTCAAATAAAAACGGTCATTTAAATTATCAAAAATTAGTTTGTCATTTCCTTCTAGAACAATTTTAACACTAAGAAGATCCAAAGAAATCATGAATATTCAAATAGATTTCTCACATTTTCGTCTGGAAATTATTTTGTATATTGGCGAAAAGCCATAATCTGGTAATTTTCCAGATTTAAAACTAAATTCTCCAACATCAGGATGATTCAAGGATTTTTTGGCAATTACCTACGCATTTATAACACCTTCTCAGGTAGGACATATAAGAAAATACCTTCTAAAAAAGTCGTCAGTCCCAGTTTAATTTTTTGAAAAATAAACAAACAATTCGTGAGACTAAAATAAGAGATTTTTTATAAAAAAGTATATTTTTAATCTTATTTCTAAGAAAGATTTGTAAAAATAAAATTATTTTCAAAATAATTTATTTTCATTGCTTTGAGTTATAAATACATTTAAATCTTTCTTAGAAAAATATCAATATCCTGTAACTAGCTTTAAAAGTTTTTCTCTTTCTCAAAAATTTTTCGAAATTGGTTATTTAAAATGAAAGAAAAGCTTTAAGAAATTCTTAAGTATCAGAAAGGGGGAATGATTTAGAAAAGAATCTTTTATCTTTTTCAAAAAAGCATAACTATAAGTTATTCTTTTCTTTCTTTAAAATATTTTTTGAAAAATAAAAGATTATTTCAAAATTAATTTACGGGTTCTTCAACATTCATTCATGGACTTCAATCACTCCGGGAAGAAATCAATTTAAAATGGAAATGGCCTTTAATTGATGAAATTTATAAATTGCCAATCGGGTTTTGTACGTAAAATGAATTTTTTGAGCAATTTATTTTTCATAAGAGAGGAAATTAACGGTGAAGGTGAATTTTTCTTTTTTATATATAAAAATTAAAAACATTTTTTCGTGAATCAATTGAAAATGAAAATTTACTTCAAAATTAATTTTTTTTTCAAGTTCTTTAGCATCCAAATCATAGTAATATTTGGGAAAAAATCAACGAGAACGGAATTGGTCTAAAATTGATGAAGAATTTTATTGTCAAATAAAGTAAAAAGATATAAATTTATAATTTCGAGTTAAAATTATAATTCTATAAATTTAAAAACTTGAATATTTTTTGAGAGAATATTTCTTACAAGACTTAAAAGTCACTAATTTCGTGACTAAAAGATATTTGAAGAAAAAGATATTCATTTTTTCACAGTTTTAGAAAACTTGGGCAAAAATGGCAAATTTAAAATTATTCATCAATTTTAGATTAATTATTATTTTTCGATTAAAATATTTTTTTTTGCATCTAGACGAATGTATATAAAAACAACTGAGATTTTTCCATATTGTCCTTAGATTTCGGTGATATATTGCCCTTATTTTTTCATTAAAAAACCTTTTCTTAAAAATTTCAAAAATGGTGATATAAATCTAAAATACTCAAAATTTTAGACTTTGCGAATATGTCGGTCAATTTGATCAGTTTAGCTATAAATGGGGTTCCAATTGATGAAGTCAAAGCCATCAAAAATAAAGATTCCATATATGAATTGCCCTTAAATTTTGATGCCTCATATCCCCCAGAATGTACGGAATTTATTGATAATCCGAATTTTCACTATAAAACACCATCTGGGGGATATTATCCACGAGATTCAGTATATAAATCAAAGGGGGATTCTAATATGGAATCTAATATTAATGATGGTTTTGTAGAAGTTAGGAAAAAACATCTAACTGAAAATAACACCAAATCTTCATACCCAATTGACCCTAAAATTACGCTTGAATTGGTCAAGAAAAATATTCGTTCAATCAATTTTAACGAATATCCAAAGAAAAAGGACTGTGGACCAGTGGATAAACCTTATGTAGTATGGAAAGAGGATAAGATAACAAATCTTATCCTCGAAGATTCGTACCCCTCAACATGTCACAATAGGGGAAGATCTGAAATTTCATACAATGAAACGATTATAATTGGTAATTTGATATAAAAATTTCGTTAAAACAAGTTAAAAAATTAAAACCTACATAAAAACTTCCTGAAATACCTTTTTATAAAATTGAAAAAAATTTTTATTTATTTTATTTTTCGAGAAAATATTTTTTTAGGAAAGTTGGAAAAATAAAAATTTATAAATTTAAATAAAGTTTTTAAAATTTTTCTCAAAGAAATCAATTGTAAATTATGCTAGGAAAATATTCTGAAATTTTCAAGAAAAAATAATGTTTTTCTGGGAAATTATAAAAATTCTAACGCAATTTTTATCAAATAACACGCGTTACATTTTTAAAGGAAAAATTATTTTTTGTCGAATTGGAAAATGTTTTGCATCAAAATTTTTTAGAAAAACCCATAATTTATTAAGTTTAACTTTTAATATAATAATTAATTCATTTTTTTTTAGCCAATGAGGTGTTAAACAAAAGTGCCGTGTTATATTCGGTACATGAATTAACGGAGGTTTACACAATTGCAATGCACCGAATAATGAAGGAAATAAACTTCAAAAAATTGTCAATTTTTTATCAAAATGACAATAAGCAGATGGAGTGTGTCAAAGGTGTTTCTTTAAACACCTACCTGTTGATGAATAGCCAGGAAATAATGAATGAGGGTTTCATATGGTCGGAGGAATGTGAGAGCTTATTGGCGGAAATCACATCACATCTGTCCTGGCTATTTGCCCGAGATCTATGTACCAGATCTCACCAATCCTCAGGTTCGCGAACATGCAAACAATCCATCGACAAAGAGGACCCTGCGATGAGGAATGCACAACCTATCAGTTACAATGCATTTCCAAATTCGGTAAATCTTAGAAAATTAATTATGAACATTTCAAAACATAATTTCTAAATTTTGAAAGATTTAAACAATTAATTATTTTTTAGAAAATTAATTGAAAATTTTATAAAACAAATATGTAATGATTTTACAATTTTATTTTACAAATTTTTTGTTATTTATATTATATAACGTAATGATGAAGAACCTAAAAATTCGAAATATATTTACATAACAATAAAAAATATTAAGAATTTTTAATAGGTTTCGATTTAAAAACTAATTTTTGTTGAGGCAAAATATACAATTTAAGAAATAATTCTTAATTTTTTGCAAAAATTAATACTAAAATAACTTTAATATTTTTGTAGCAGTGTAATATTTTACCAAGTCTCCTGGAATGGCAAAATACAATTGCAAGATCCTTCAGAGAAAGCTACAAACATCACTGGCGAAATTGCTTACAAACTCAAAACAATCGAGAAGTTGCAATTAAACTGAATGCTGATCTTGCAAAATTAAAAAATGCTGATTCTGACTCTGAGGCCAGAATTATTTTACAAGAATCTAACCATAGATTCGACAATTTCACCTCGCAGTTTGGGCAATTAGTTTTTAAATTAATTATTACTTTTTGTGAAGGATCCGTAGAAAAATTTTCTGCCGAATTGCAAAATTTAAAATTATTTAATTGGGACCAGATGAATGCAGCATTAATTGTTTGGCAACAATTTAATATACTGCAAAACCCATTAGCTAATTTTGACATCAATTTTAAATATGACGAAAATAAAAAATTTAAAATTTCTCCAGGGCCAATTAAAAAACATTCTAAAGAGGAATTGCCCAGAGTGCGAGTTGAAATTGAGAAAAATGCAAAATCCCGAAAAGCCGTTAATGATATGTCGTCAAATATTTTAGTTGCAAAACGGGTTGAGAAAGTTTTCAATACCTTCTTGGCAAATGAAGAAAACTTTTTCATTAATTGCCACAGAAGGTATTATGATAAAAACCGGGACGATAAAGAAAAGTCAAAAGAGAAATATGAAAAATCTCACGACATATTATTAGCGGCAGTTAAAAAACTTAAGAAAAATTGGACAGAATTTTTGGAAAACCAAACCGGAAAAGTTTATTCTTTTTCTCAAAGAGAGGAAATAAATAAACTTTTCTGGGAAAAATTGACACCAAATTTGGTTTCAACAAGAATTTTGTCTAATAAACAATTAGATCACGCAGTTTGTTTATTTAACACTTTTTTGGGATTATCAGCTTCATTGAACTGGCCTCACAAACAACTTATGCATTTACCCCCTCGAGATACATATGCCACACTCAAATCCAGAGGAGTTCTAATTAACATAATTAGAAAAAGTTTAGATTGGGCTCAATGCAATAGCGTAACCTTAAAAAACGGCGGACTCACGGAGTTACCTTTAACTACAATACACCAAATGGCAAATGAATCATGCGAGGGGGGAGGTGAACCAGGAGATTTGCAAATAATTGAGGATTTGATCATGAATCGAAATGTATCAAGTGCTCATCTCATAAATTATTCGGACGGGAGAGTAATTAATGACAGAATGTTTGAGAAAAAACCGGTAGTTTATAGCACAGAAAATATTCCTCGTTCATTAGAATAATTCATGATCAAATCCTCAAAGATTTGATTAAATTGGTAAAATATTTTTTTCAGAAATTTGAGAAATTATTTTTCTAATCAAGTACCATTTTCCTTTTACTAAATTTTATATTTTTTCAAAGCCTTTTTGATTATTAAAAATGAATTTGATTTTTTGTCTTAACCCTTTAATTTTCTCTACAGATTTTTTAATCAAAATATTTACACTTTATTATCACACTGATTTTTCGTAATGCTTAATGTTTCAAACGGCATCATTATGGTTAAGACATTACTTCTCGTACTTTAATATTTTGACAACTCGCTATTTTTATGTTTTATGTCAAAAATTGTAAAAAGATTTATTCTTAAATTAATTAAAATATTTTTAGAACCTGAAATGATGAGTGACACTTCTGACGATCTAAAGACCTTAACTAACATTAAGGCATCTTCTATGCCTATTAGACAAGTGGGAATAATCTTCCAAGATAAAAGATTACCACAATCCCTAACTTATGGAGTAGCCGTTCAAAATAATGACAAAGAATCGACCATTCAACGTCCCTATTCATTATGTCCTACTAAGGACCACGTTATCGATAAATTTTCTGAAAGGAAAAATCTACGATATACATTAACCCCTAATTTAGGGGCACATATTTCAGGCGCAAAAAGTGAATGGGGGGGTAGAATAAAAATGTCTGAAAAATTGTTAAATACTCGCGAAATTGCAGAAAACAATCAGTTTCATTTAACCTTATTATCTTCGAGAGAAGATAATAGGTTAGATTCTGACGAAATCTTCAATTTCGCAGTAAATCGAGTTAAAACAAATGAAAGAGATGGGAAATTTTTGGCGAGGGATTCCATGATTAATATCGAAAATATGCATTCAGCCAATAGATTACGGCATTATAATATGGAAATGCATGAATATGAAAATCGATCAAAACATTACCTATTTTTTAAGAATTTTAATAAAGAATCAACAGTCGATATTAATCATGAAATCCTTCCGCCAACTTTCACATCTCTTTCAATCCGAGATGAATTAGAAAGATTCCCGATTCAAAAAGTTGAGATCCAACACAAAAGAATTAGAGCTAGAATCGGGCTACCGATAAATTCATCGGTTTCTAATTCATCATCAGATGATAAATATACTCCGCCTCACCTTAGAATTTCTTCTTCCGGGAAATCTTTTGATTCTAATGAATCACATATTGATACGGAAGGTTGGTTTACCACTGCCGAGACCTTCCCGCAAAATCCAGCATCAAAATTCTTTTACTAAAAAGAATTCATAAGTGGATTAATTCAAAAATCGCGTTATTTTTTTCAATTCGTAAATTTGAGTGTCTTTGAAAACTTATTATTAAGATTTTCAAATAATTTTCTCGTTCTGTATATAATGGTGCTAAAAATTAGGCCTTAAAATTTATTTTCAAAATTTCTATCATAGAAATATTCTTCAGTTCATAATTTAAAAAGTTACCTCAAACTTATTTCTGAAAAAGTTTTTGAACAAATTCAAAACAAATCAGAAATAATTTTTCAATCGCATGTATTTTCGCTTCTATTTTTTCAAAAATTTTCTGTTTAAAATACTTTTTAAACAAAAATCTTCAAATATTCATTCCTGAAATTTGTTCACCTCAAAAATGTATATATCAAAGACTAAAAAAATTGTTAAAAATTCGATCCCTTTTTCTCCAAAATGCGGATAACTAATGTTTATCAAACAATTAAAAATTTCTCATGCATGAGAAATTTTGCCCTATTCAAATTGTATATTTATTTTCCTAAAAATACACAAATTTTTCAAATTTTTTCATTATTTTATTAAATTTTAGAAATGGAAGAATCTACAATCGAGAAAGAAGATATTTCTCGGTTAGCAGAAAGGTTCCCGAGGGAAACTGTAGACCTTGTATTTAAGGTAGCTGATAAGGCTTTTGAAATAGCTCTAGAAAATTTCAAATCTAGGAAAAAAGATTGCGAAAAACAAATGGAAAAAATTGCAAAAAACATTTTGGATTTGAATGCAGTTCTGAAAGAAATTGCAAACAGGAATTCTGAAAACATTAATGAGATTTTTGAAAGTAGTGATTTTATGATCCGACAAAAATCACTGATTCCTAAAGAAATAATTAATTTTTCAATTTCTAAAATAGAAAAATTAATTAACAAAACAATTAAAAAATTAAATATTTCTTTAAATGAATCAGTGATAAAAAGAGATGCTTTAGTCACTATAATCAAGGAACATAAATCTACAAAGTTAAAGAACTCAGTAAAAATCGCAAAGGAAAAATTTCAAAAATATTTTTTTTTTTTTTTTTTTTCAAAATTTTTCGGTTTCAAGAATTTTTTAAACCTTTTTTGAGTTTTTTTCTAAAAAATTAATTAAAAGTGTTTTTAAAATTTTTTCTTATTAGTCTAAACTCGGAAAATCCAACACAGAACTTCAACAACACATAGATACCTTGAATTCTGACTCTGATAATGAAGAACCCCCTTCTAAAGCTCTAAATTCTTCGAAATACTTAGAATTAAAAAATGACCTTAGGATTGAACTTCTTATGGAAGAATTTTGGAATTTGTTAAAAGAATGGGCAATAAAATTTACCCCAATTTCAACTTTTAAAAATTGGGAAAATAGATTAAAAATTAGACTTCATAATTTCCCAGTAGGTCAAGAATTAATTTTACAAATAGATAGCGAGGAAATGTTAGATTTTTCGTCTACCGTATTTGACTACTTAAAATTACTTTTTAAATATTTTAAGCCTTTTTCTGATTTAAAAATCAAAATAAATAAGAAAATTTTAACTTGGAGGGCAAATAAATCCGGTATGATGAAATCGATTCTTGATCTCCCCCTTCATAAATGTGACTATTTTAGGGTTAAAAAAATAGTAGAAGGTAAATTGCAACAAGATGATGAACACGGCATCGATTTTTCTACTATGGCCCCGGAAAACCGAAAAATTTGCATGAATGCAATTTTGAATAAAAATAAAAGGCCTAATAATCCTCATAAACAATTTAATTCAAAAAATCCTAATATAACAAATCCAAATAATCCAGCTTATAGAGGGGGTTCAAAAGTTCCTAAGAAAAAATTTAAAACTGATAAAAAACCTAGGTAAACCTCAATTTGAAATTTAAAATTTCACAAATAATTACTGCTTTAATTAAAAATAATTAAGTTATTAGTGCTTTCAATTCGGCGAGTGTGTACATATTCCTCAACAATGACGGGAAAAGAGTCCATAAGGACAACACAATTTTAACATGTACTACCTGTAAAAGAAATCATTATAATTATGAGCACAATAAGCTAGTAAATTTAGGATGGGGTCCTCAATTTAATATTCCGATTTCTTTAACTAAAAACGTTATTAAAAATCGAGATAAAGATAAAGATTTCTATTATAGTCAATATAGTTCAAAAACTGAAAACTAAAAGTTCAAATTCCAAAAGTTCAAAGTTTTGTGTTTTATAAAATTTAATTTTATAAAATGTTTTCTTCTATATTTTTTATTATTTTTTCTGTTTTTATTTTGTAAATAGATGTATATTTTGATTTTAATTCCTTTAAAAATTATAGTAATGGACGGTCTAGGTAAATATTTGATTTCTGACGAGGATGAACCTCAACCGAAATCAAGAAAACTAAAGTCAAGTTCAAGCAAGATCAATCCGATTAAAAAGTCGAATTTTTCTCAGGTTAAAATTAATATTTACGAGAAAAATTATAAGAATTGGATTCAAGAAAAAAATTCAAAAATTCATGAATTTTTTCAAAAGGTTCCAAATCAAATTTTAATATTTATAAATTTTAATATTTTTTTCTTTTTAGGTCAATCCTAGGGAAANTTCAAAATTAATTTACGGGTTCTCAACATTCATTCAATGGGACTTCAAATTCATCTGGGAAGAAAATCAATTTAAAATGGAAATGGCCTTCTAAATTGATGAAATTATATAAATTGCCATGGGTTTTGTACGTAAAAATGAAATTTGTTGAGCAAATCCTTATTTTTTCATAAGAAGGAAATTAAGCGGTTGAGTGAATTTTATTGCTTTTATAATAAAAATTAGAAAACTTGTTTTTCGTGAATCAATTGAAATGAAAATTTACTTCCAAGAATTAATTTTGTTCATTATCGTCCTACATCGCAAATCATAGTTAATATTGGGAAAATCAACGGAGACGGTTGTCTAAAAAATTTGAGGGAAAATTTTTTGCCATAAAGTAAAAGAATAAATTTATTAATTTCGAGTAAATATATTCTATTTTAATTTAAATAATTGGAAATATTTTTATGAGAGAATTTCTACCAAGAACTTAAAGTACACTATTTCTCACTAAGATATTTTGAAGAAGATATTATCAGTTTTTCACAGTTTAGAACAACTTTGGCAAAAAGATGGCAATTTACTTATTCTCAATTTGATTTAATATTATTTGTTACGATTAAATCATAGTTTAGGATTTTAGACGAATTTGTATTATAAAACGCTGAGATTTTGCCATGTCCTTAGGATTTCGGTGATATATTGCCCTTATTTTTATTAAAAACCTTTTCTAAAATTTTCAAAATGGTGTGATATAAATTGTAAATATTCAAAAAATTTTAGACTTTTGCGATATGTCGGTCAATTTGATCGTTTAGCTATAATGGCGGTACCAATTGATGAGTCACAGGCCATCAAATTAAAGAATTTCCATAATATGAATTGCCCTTAATTTTTTGATGCCTATTATCCACCCGATGTACCGGATATTTATTGTTATCCGATTTTTCACGTATAAAACACCATCTGGGGAGGATATTATCCACGAGATCTCAGTATATACATCGAAGGGGGATTCTAAGATGGAATCTAATATTTATGATGGTTTTGTAGATGTTATGGAAAAAACATCTAACTTTCTTGAAAAAATAACACCAAATCTTCAACCCAATTGACCCTAAATTAGCGCTGATTGGTCAAGAAAAATATTCGTTCAGAATAATTTATACGAATATCCAAAGCAAAAAAGACTGCATGGACCAGTTGGTAACCTTATGTTAGTATGGAAAGAGGATGAAGCGATAACAAATCATCTTATCCTTGAAGTTTCGTACCCCTCAACAGGTCAACAGATAGGGGAAGATCTGAAATTGTGCGACAATGAAACGTTCTAATTGGTAGACTTTGATTACAATTTCGTTAAACAGTCAAAAGATTTTAAACCTACACTCCTTCCTAGAAAGACCGTTTTTAATCTAAAATTGACAAAATTTATTTTTTTATTTTCGAGGAAAATATTTTTTTTAGGAACAGTTCGAAATAAAATTGTTATAAATGTTAAAATACAGTTTTTAAAACTGGTTTCTCAAAGAAAATTCAATTGTAATTATGCTTGCAACTATTTTTTCTGTGAATTTTCAAGAACAAAGTATGTTTTCTGGGGAAGGGTATAAAAATTTCTAACGCAATTTTTATCAATAACACGTCGTTCGTTTTTTAATGGAAAATTAATCTTTTTGTCGGAATTTTGAAAAATGTTTCGCATCAATTTTTTGGGAAAACCCTAATTTATTAATTTTTTAAAACTTTTTAAATATTACTTAATCAATTTTTTTTTTTAGGCCAATTGGGGGGGGGGGGGGGGGGGGGAGGTGGGGGGGGGGGGGGGGGGGGGGAGGGGGGGGGGGGGGGGAGAGGGTGTTAAACAAAAGTGCCGTGTTATATTCGGACATGAAAAAAAAATTAAAAAACAATATTAAAAAAAAAAAAATAAAAAAAAAAACAAACAAAATATTAACGGAGTTTACACCATGCAGATGCACCGAATCAATGAAGGTAAATAATCAAAATTGTCGATTTTTTATCAAACACAATGCAATAGCAGTGAGTGTGTCAATGTTCTCTTAAACACCTACTCTGTTGATGGAATAGCCAGGAAAATGAATGAGTTCATATGGGTCGCGAGGAAATGTGAGAGCTATTGGCGGTAACTCCATCGCATCTGTCTGTATTTGCCACCGATCTATGACCAAATCTACCCATATCTCCAGTTCGACGATGCAAACATTCCATCGATTAAGGGAACTGCATGCGCTGACCAACCATCGTTACAATGATTTTCCTAATCAGGTAAGATCTTTAGAAATTAATATGAACATTTCAAAAAATAATTTCTAATTTTTGAAAGATTTCAAACATTAACTTTACTTTTTAAAACATTAATTAAAATTTATATAAAACAACTATATTATGATATTTTACAATTTTATTTTACATAATTGTATTTTATTATCATACACGAATTGTGAAGAACACTTAAAAATTCCGACATATATTAATAACAATAAAATTTAGGAATTTTTATAATGGTTTTCGATTTTTAAAAAAACTATTTTTGTTGAGGCAAACAAACTATTTAAGAAATATTCTTATTTTGCCAAAAAATACAATAAATAACTTTATTAACTATTCTTAGCAGGCAATGTAGTATATTTTACCAAGTCTCCTGGACTGGCAAAGATTACAGTTGCAAGATCCTCAGAGGAAAGCTAAACATCCGGCGAAATGTGTTAAATCTCAAAACAATCGAGAAGTCGCAATTAAACTAGATGCTGATTTGCAAAAATTAAACATTCGCTGATTCTGGACTTAGAGGCCATGACATTATTTCAAGAATCTACATCAGAATTTCGACATTTCACCTGCAGTTTTGGGCAATTGGTTTTAAATTAATTATTACTTTTTGTGAGAGGTCCGTAGAAAAATGTTCTGCCGCAATTGCAATTTAACTATTTTATTGACCAGATGAATGCAGCAAATTATTTTTGGCAACATATTGTATAACTGCAAACCCTTAGCTAATTTTGACGCAATTTAAACTATGCGAAAGTAAAAAATTTTAAAATTCTCCAGGGGGCCAATTAAAACACTTCTAAAGTACGGAAATTGCCAGACGTGCGATGTTGAAATGAGCAAAAAATGCAAAATCGCCGAAAAAATGCCGATGTTAATGATATGTCGTCAAAATATTTTAGTTGCACGAAAGCGGGTTGCAGAAAGTTTTTAATACCTTCTTGGCAATAATGAAGAAACTTATTTCATTATGCCCATTTCAGAACGGTATTATTGATAAAACCGAGGCACGATCAAAGAAGTCATAAAGAGAATATGAAATCTCACGACTATTATAGCGGAGTTACAAGAAAGTTAAGAGACAAAGTTGGACGATTTTTGGAAACCAAACCGGAAAGTTATTCTTTTCGTTCAAGAGGAGATAATAAATAACTTTCTGGGAAAATGACACCAATTGTTGTTTTCAACAAGATTTCTGCTTAATAAACATTACGATCACGCGTTATTTAATTTAACACTTTTTTGGATTATCAGCTTCATTGCTGCCTCACAAAAACTTTGATTTACCCTCCTCGAGATACTATGCCACACAATCTTAGAGGGTTTCTAATTAACTATAGAAAAGTTGATTGGCTTCATGCTACAATGCGTACTTTAAAAATAACTACGGCCGTCACGGATTCCTTCACACACAATACAGCCAAATGGCCAATGATTGCGGGGGGAGGTGAACCAGCGAGATTTGACAAATAACTCTGAGATCTTTGATCATGAATCGAAATGTATCAGTGTCTTCATCTCATAATTTTTTCGGACCGGGGAGATTAATTGAGACATATGTTGGAGAAGAAAAAACCCGGTAGTTAGTTAAGCACAAAATTCCTCTCGTATTGAATAATATCATGATCATGCCTACAAAGATTTCGATGTAATATTTTGGTATACTTTTTTTTTCTTTTTTTCAGAACTTTGACGATTATTATCTTTTTCTTTAAAAAAATCCAATGTATATCGATTTCCCTTTAAAATTGACTAATATTTATAAAATGTTTTTCAAAAGCTTTTATATGATGGCTTATAAATTTAAAAAAATTTTGAAAAATTGAATTTTTGTACATTCATCCTTTTTTAAAATTATTTTCCATCAAGGGATTTATTTTAATCAAAACTAATTGTAACATATTATAAATCACACTGTACTTTTACGTAATGCTAAACATGGTTATTCAAAAAACGGCTATCGAATATTGGTTAAACACTTACTTTCAATCGTTCACTGAATTATTTTGTTGATAACTCGCCTAAATTTTTATGTTTTTATGTCAAAATTGTAAAGATTATTTCTTAAATTAATTACTATTTTTTAGAACCTGGAAATGGCGAAATGAGTGAATTTGCTGCGATCTAAGACCCTAACTAACGATTTAAGGCATCTCATACTGCCATTAGGAGACAAATAGTGGATAATGCTTCCAAGATAAAGATTAATCCAATCCCATAACTTTATGGAGTAGCCGTTTCAAATATATGACAACGAAAAGGAAATTTCGACTTCAACGTCCCTAATTCATTATCTCTGTCCTACTAAAGGACCACGTAATCGATTATTTTACTGGAAAAGGAAAAAAATCTACGAATATACCATATTGAACCCCAATTAGGGCACTCATTTCAAGCGCGCAAAAAGTAATGGGGCGGAGTAGAATAAAAATGTCATTGAATAAATTGTTTAATACTCCAAGCGAAATTGCAGAAGAACAATCAGTTGTCAGATTTACCCTGTATTATCTCGAGCGAGAATGAGAATAATTGCGGTTAATTCTGACGAATCTCAACTTTACAGCAGTAAATCGACGGTTAAGCCAATGAAGAGGGGAAATTTTTTGGCGAGGATTCCATGATTAACTATGCGAAAATCATGGCATAATTCAGCCATATAGATACGGCCATGGTATAATATGGAAATGCCACAAGAATGGAATATGAAATCGATTATTCAACACATTACGCATTTTTTAAAAAGAAATTTTAATAAAGACTCAACAGGTCCCGAATATTAATCATGAAATAACTCTCCGCAACTGTCACGATCTTCTATTCAATCCGAGCAATTGAATTTAGAAAGGCATTCCCCGATTCATAAAAAAAGTTAGGACTCCAACACAAAAGAATTATGACTAGACTCGGGCAGTACGCCGAAATAAATTCTTCGGTTCTCTAATTCAATCATCAAGATAATAGAATCTATCCGCCTTTCTCACTCTTAGAATTTCTCCTCCGGGAATCTTTTGATTTTCTTATCTATGAATCAATATATTGGATCCTGAAGGTTGAAGTTTACCACATGCAAGATGACCATATTCCACCGCAACAATCTAACTCAGACAGCAAAACAATTACCTTTGTACATAAAAAGAATTGCATAGTGGAAGAATTGCAAAATCCCGTTATTTTTATGTCAAGTTCCGATGTATGTAAATTTCGGACGGTGAGTACTTTGAAACAAACTTATTAATTAAGAATTTTCACAACTAATCATTTTTCAAAGGTTCTGACATCCAAATAAGGCAAAATATAATAAGGATAACAAAAAAATCGCTAAATATAGGCCTTAAAAAATTTATTTTTCAAAAAATACTTACTACTCACATAAAAATAAATTCTTCAGTTTCATAATCTTATCCAAAAAGTTACCTTAACAAACTTATTTTCATGAAAAAAAGTTTAATTCTATATTTTGACAACATTCCAAAAACAAATCCAGAAATAATAATAATTTTTCAAATCGCAAGTTAAATATTCCGCATTCATAACACAAATCATATTTTTTCAAAAATTTTTCTGTTTTACACAGTACGTTTTTTAATTTTAAAACCAAAAATTCTTCAAATTATTCACTTTTCCTGCACAATTATACAAGAATAATTCACACATCAAAAATGGTGCTATTATCAAAGAACTGGACAAAAAACAAAAAAATTGTTCAAAAAAATTACGTTTCACCATTTAATAATTATTTCAAAAAAACTGCAATAAGAAAATTAAACTCATATTTCTTCAATCACACACACATTAACACATCATTCTCATGGATATGAGAACATTAATGCCTATTTAAACAAAAATTGAAAAATTAATTATCTTATACCCATACATATACACAAATTTATTCCAAAATATTCGATTATCCATTATTTTATTAATATTTCGGAAATGGAAAGATCGTACAATCGCAGGAAAAAAGAAAGATACATTTCTTACGGTTCGCGAAAGGTCCAGTGGGAAACTGATAGACCTATGACATATTAATGTCATAAAGGTAAGCGAGATACGGGCTTATTGAAACTAGCCTACATTAGACTATTCAAATGCTACGGAAAAAGATAAAGATTGCGGAAAGAAACAAGAAATGAGAAACAAAAATTAACGCAACAAAAACATTTTAGAGATAATTAATATAGAATAGACAAAGTATCATGAAAAAGATTAGACAACAGAAAAAATATCATAGAAACAATATATAAGAAAGATATTAATATGAAAGTAAGGTGAATTTTAAATGACGAAACAAAATCACTGATATCCCTAAAGAAATAATTTAATTATATTTCAATTCTAAAAAATAGGGAAAAAAAAATATAATTAACCAACAACAAAAAAAAAAACAAAATATATAAAAAAAAAAAATATAAAAAAAAAAATAATTCTTTAATGAATCAAGGTGAATAAAAAGGAATGCTTTAGTCCACTTAATACAGGAACAATAAATCTTCACAAGTTAATAAGAGAACTCAGTAAATACAGCAAGGGAAAAAAAAGTATCAAAAAACATAAATATTTAATATTATTAACAAACATTTTTTTAAATAATTCGAAGAGATTTATCAAGAGATTATAAACCTTAGTTTGAAGAAATTTAATTTTGTTTTTATCAATAAAAAAGTTAACATTTTTAAACAGTTGTTGTAAAAATTATATTCTAAGGAGTCTAAACTCGGAAATCCACACAGAACTTCAACCAAACATAGTAGATACCTTGAAATATACTCGACTCTGGATCAATGGGAAGAAACCCCCCGCTAAACGCTCACATAAATTTTCGACATACTTAGAATGTTAAAATTAAAAGACGTTAGGATTGCAAAACGCTTATGGAGGAGTTTATGGAACAATTTCTGTTAAAGAAGAAAGACAAAATCGCGGCAATAAAATTTTACTCCCAATTTCAACTTTTTAAAATTGGCGGAGGAATGAATTAAAAATTGCTTCATTATTCCCGAGTAGGTCAAGAATTAATATACAAATATAGAATAGCGAGGAGGAATGTTAGATTTTCGTGTCTACCCGTGTGGACTACTTAAAAATTACTATCTGATTAATATTTTTAGCCTTTTCTGATTTTAACAATCAAAATAATAAGAAAATTTAAAATTTTAACTTGGGAGAGGCAAATAAAGATCCGGGATATTGCATGAACTCATATTCTTAATCTCCCCCCTTCATAAATGTGACATTTTTAGGGGTTCTAGAAAAAATAAGTTAGAAGGTCAATTATGCCAACAAGAGATGACACGGCATCGATTTTTCTCTATGGCCCCGGAAAACGAAAATTTGCCAAATGAATGATTCTTGGCAAATAAAAATAAAGGCTAATCAATCCTCATAAACAATATTTAATTTCAAAAAAAATCCTAATATAACAATCAACATATCCAGACTATAGGAGGGGTGTTTTCAAAAGTTCCTAAGCAAATAAATTTAAAACTGGTGATTAAAAAACTCAGGTAAACCCTCAATTTTGACATTTTTTTAAAATTCAAAATATTACCGTGCTGTAATTTAAAAATTAAGATAGGTATATGTAGTTGCTGTTTCAATTTCGGCGAGTTGTACAGCATATTCCTCACCAAGGACGGGAACAAGTCTCCATCAACGGGACAAACATTTTTACATGTACTACCTGTAAGAAATCAATTTGATATAATTATATGAAGCACAATTAAGCTAGTAATTTTAGGATTGGGAGGTCCTCAATTAATTAATATTCGATTTCTTAACTAAAGGTTAATTCAAAAATCCGGAGATAAACTGATTACAGATTTCTATTATAGTCATATAGTTCAAAAACTGAAACTAAAAGTTCAAAATTCCAAAAGTTCAAAGTTTGTGTTTTATATATTAAAATTTAAATTTTTATAATGTTTTCTTCATTATTTTTTATTATTTTTCTGTTTTTCATATTTTTTGTCTAAATGATGTATATTCTTTATATTTATTCCTTTTATAAAAATTATAGTAAATGGACGGTCTACGGTATAATCATTTCGATCATTTCTGCACGAGGATGAACCTCAAACCGAAATCAAGAAAAACTAACAGGTCAAGTGTTCAAGCAAGTCAAGCCGATTTAAAAAGTCAATTTTTCTCAGGTCTAAAATTAATAATTTCGAGGAAAAAAATTATAAGAATCTGAGTTCAAAGCAAAATTCAAAAAATTCATTGAATTTTTTTCAAAAGTTCCATCAAATTTTATATTTATAAATTTTTATATTTTTTTTCTTTTAGAGTCCGTCAATCCTAGGGAAAAGGATGACAAAATAATTAAAATTGTGCATGAACAATTAGCTGATTTTCAAACAGGGTGGGAAAATTTAGTGGCTTCGATCGATAGAAACACAAAAGCAATTACATTGAATTCAACTAATCTTTTGACGATTGATTCTAATGTGAGAAATACAGAAAACGAAATTCAAAAAATTTCTGAAAAACACTACACATTAGAACAATCGTCAAAAGATTATTTTGAAAAAGTAGAAAAATGGACCCAAGATGTACACGAATCAATTGCTCAACTTCGACTAAATTCTGACGAAGTTAGTAATTTTTTCTTTAAAATAATAAATAAATTAATAGAACTTTATTTCTTAAAAAACTAATAAAGTTTTTAGCCAAACGAGAAATGGCAGAAATTAAAATCAATCAACCCGAAGAATTTACAACAATTCAAGTTCAGCAAAAAAATTCCGATCACTCCAGAACAAGCTCTTTTAGTCCAAAACTCAGATCCGGAAGAGCCGCTACTCTCGCTTACAAATTCGGTAAAAAGCTCAGTTCCAAAGGAACTAAAAAAGAAGAGAGTAAAAGCTCTTCCGAGTCCGAATTTGAATGTAAAAGTAAAAAATCAAAAAATTCGGACCGAGACTCCCACGAATTTAACAACAGATTTGATAAAATTGGGGACTCAGTCCGAAAGTCCGAGCTCTTCTCCAGACCTTTTCTCACAGGATCCCTCCCTAGCACCAAATTAAATAATTTAGACAAAGATCCGATTTTTTCAGAAATCTTATTAGATTTGGAGAAAGATAAATTTCCGCCAAAGTGCAACAAATTAGCTAAAGTAGTTGCTATTTTAGCCGATAATAAAACACCAAGTTGGAAATATATTCAACTTGGTGTTTTATTATGGATTAAAAATCACAAGGATAATTACGGAAAAATCTTAGAAAGATTAACCGTAAAACAAGCTTTTAAAGCTTTTATTAAATTTCTCAAATCAAAAAATCTTAATTCTGAAATTATCGGAAACAATGAGATGCACGAAATTTTTGTGGGAAAAATTGATAAATTTTTAAGGGGCCAAATTAATCCGCCAGAAAGTTTAATTAAAATGGAATTAAAAATTATCCATGATAATACTTTTTTCAATACTTTATTTAATAGAATTTCAAAAATAAAATTAGTTCGATCGGATCCAAATATTTTTACATTCGCAAAAGTCATTTCATCTTCTGTAGATGAAGAAGAAGCTTGCCTTTTGTGGATACAGCTCATTAGCTTTACTAGAGCTAACGAGCTGTATCAAATAATTTCTGACTATTTGTTGAATTTAAAAAGAATTCAAACAATTCAAAATAAAAACGGAGATTTAGTTGAAGCTATTATCTGTTATAGCCCAATAAAAATCCATAAAACAGATAAAATTTTAAATAGATTTTCTTCGTTCGTAATTGCAACAAAAAAGGATAAAATTTTTGAACGGACTATAACAGGTATAGCTCTAAGCGTTTTATATGATAAAACCAAAAGAATTCTAGAAAATAAGGCCCAAACTTGGAACCCAATTGTGTATCCAATAGTTACTAGGAATAATTTTAGCAAAATTACTAAATATAAAATTATGAAAATTATTAAAAAAATCTATTCTGACAATGACTTGGTATTTAAAGGAACACCTTACACGAGCAAAAGGTCGGCCATAACGTTATTATCATGTATGGATATACACACTAATCAAATTAAAAAATGCCCCGCTTGGCATTCGGATACAATGTTCAACCATTATGTATCTGTAGGTTGTATTACACATAAAAGTAAATTATTAAGGTTACCTTTTAAAATATTAAACGAATTTTATTTACACTGCATGGCTTACGATTTTTACAATGTAAATAAAGCCGCAGAAATAAAAATTCGCCCAGACCAATCAAAATTAATTGGGGAGGATAAAGATTCAGATATAGAATCTATAGATTTAGAGATTAAACATTTACATACACAATTAGAATTAAACATTAATAAAATTTGAATTACCTGTTAAATCTTTTCTTCGGATTCTTCCAATTTTTCCCACAAATTTTCTTTCATCAAAAAAATTCCATGTACAAAATTGTAAATATTAGATACTTTTACTTAGAAACCTTTCAATTATTCTTTAAAAGAAATTTTTTCAAGGAAAAATTAAAAGTTTTTTAAAAACTCAAAAGTGGAAAATTATACCTTCATTATAAAGTTAAACTTTTTTATCTCTTCGCGAAACAGATGCGAATAAAACAAATGCGTTGTAAACACTCAAAAATTTAAGTTAAGGGAGCTGTAAGGACACAAATAAAAATTCTGAGGCATATCGATCATTGATGCCCGATTAACTTAAATCTCTTATTTCCCTATTCTTTAAAAGGCAAATGTAGATTTAAGTTACTCGGGCATCATGATGGATATTGCTGTTTGAAATGCTATTTTTTGAGCGCTTATTACGGAAAAAGTAAAAAGTGCTTGCAAACTTTATTTTCTCTTAGTCCTCTAGATTTAAGGGGAAAGGACTTAAACTTTAATACGGGTTCTTGTCTAAGCGGACACTTTGGCAAAAATCGGGTTTTGTCCGCTTAGACTTACCCGGTTTTGTCCGCTTAGACTTAATCCGGCTCTAAAATCACCCCTAAGAGGCACTAGAGAGCCTTAAAATTGGAAGCCAAATTCGCTGTAGACACTGGCGAACCTCATAACAAAAGAACTACTGCCAAAAACTTAAATAAGAAGTTTTTCTATATTTTTTGGTATTTTTTCGAAACCTTTAAATTAAAAAATCTCTCTAAGCGGAACAAAATGGTAACTAAGTGAATTATATTTTTTAAACCCTTGACATCGGGCTATTAGCGCTATAGCTTGGCCTTTTTAAATAAAACCATTTAGTTACCATTTTTAATTGGGCCGTAATTACCTTAAATTGACAATTTTCATTCGCCAAGTTTTAAAAAACCACATACTGTGTACCTTAAAAATAAAGCTTGAAATGGTTTTAAATCTTTTCGAAAAAAATCCAGTTTTGCCGCTTAGATTTAGGTTTTCAAAAAAAATGCGTAGGTTTTGCCGTTTGTCCGCTTAGACGAAACCCAACAGTAGTATGTAATTCACACTTATTAAACCTATAGAAAATGAAATTTACAAATTGTGTACTTCAACCTAGCGCAATTCATTTTTTTGAGGGAAATGTGAGGCGTTAGAACAAAATTATAATGGAAAAGGATAAGAATTAATTTTCTAAAAAGTGGCTTTTTCAGAAATCAATTGCATTTCGGGTCTTGAATCTTACAGTTTGTTTTCCGAAAAAAAACCTACGCATTCTATCGAATCACTATTAAAAGAAATATTTCAACATGTTGTTATTGATCAATCAAAAACTTCCGAAATTGTTCCACTTATTTAAGTTTACAAGAAAAATTGTGTGAACTAGATGATCAATTGTTTCGAAATTTTCCGTCCATCGAATGTTGACATTCTTCACCTCTGAAATCTTACATCTCTAATAGGATATGTGCGTAGACATTTATGTCACATATGATATTTTTATGACCAAATTTTTGAATACTTTTGAAAAAATTTTCGAAAAAAACAAAATTTTTTTTTCATAGCTCCCGACCCAGCCCTACCCAGAAGACCAACTTTCGAGACAAGCAGGAGAAAATCTTGCACCGAAAAAAAAAATTTGCATGGCAGGAGGTGGGTCTTCAAAGTCAAATACCCACTTTTTTAACCAAAATACGATTTTTTCAAATAAATTATCATTTTCTCAAAAATTATCGATTTTTTGAAAAAAAAAATATTTATATCACAAGACGGCCGCAAATAAAATTATACCACAACTAGCTATATCAATTACTGGGGGTCCTGTCCTTTTTTACTAGTTTAAGCCATTTTTTTTTATTTAATTCGGTTTTTAAAAACAACTCATCGATAACATTCTTAGATAGCCTCAAACTGAGCACAAATTATCTTGCTGAAATAATAAAAAAAAATTAGTTCAATCGGATTAATTTTGTTTTATCTTTTTTCTAGATTACTGAACATATAGTTTT
Source organism: Oikopleura vanhoeffeni (assembly GCA_004367855.1). Lineage (NCBI taxonomy): Eukaryota > Metazoa > Chordata > Appendicularia > Copelata > Oikopleuridae > Oikopleura > Oikopleura vanhoeffeni. Next base: position 46,981 of record SCLH01000075.1, on the reverse strand, counting down.
TTTTCTTAAAAAATTGGTAACAATCGGTCAGATTCGACCAATTTTTCAAATTAAATTATTCACCAGATATTTGTTGCTCTGTTTAGCTTATCTAAGGATTCAAACGGATGAGTCGTTTAGCAAAAGCTGAATTAAATAAAAAAATTTGGCTAAAAAATCTAGTAAAAAAGGACCAGGAAGCCCCGATAATCGATATGCCGATAATTTAATTTCTAACTGGTCGATTTTTGCCCAAATCGATTGGTGGACACGCTACATATTGTGCTTGAGGAAATTGGCCAAAAAAATTACAGTATGATCATTTAAAACGGGTTTTTGCATAAACTTGGAAACTAAAAAATATGCGGGGAAAATTGGTTTACAATTTTAACGGTAATTCACGGTTCTGAACCGGTTATTTTTTCTACCACGGAAACAAAAAATTTAGATTTTTTTCTGGTGGAGCCAAAAAAAAATGTTAAAATTTTTCCCCGAGGGGTATGTTAGTTTTTCTTCATACAGTTAAGTGAAATTCACCACGGTTCGTCTCGTGGTGGCACAGTCAAATCTGTCGCTGCTAAAACTAAGTTACCTAAACAGAAAAACTGTCGTTTTCACGGTTTACATTATTTAGCGCAATAAAATTTCTTACTTATATCGATAATGTGCCAGTCAAAATTTTGTGACTCACAAACAAAAAAAAATTTATCGAACATTTTTACAACAAACGTAGGTAAAATTATGTAGCGTTTTTCACTATACATTCATGAAGCTGGCAATATTAACCCTCGAAGGTCCCATTGGTTTCGATTTTTTAGAAGGGTATTTTCATTCCTGTGGGATTGGTACTGCTATCGATTTCATTTTGAAATTCCGGTCCGAAACTAAGCCAAATGTAACCAATTCAAGCAAAGATGTCCTACAGAGCCGGTTTTTCGATTTCCAATGTCGAAAAACGGATATTTTTTTTATAAATGCCCGGTAAAAAACAGAAATTCAGATAACCCGGCTCTACAGTGTCATGTCGCGACATTTTGTTCGTGTTTGAAAGTTGTGTGCTTACACAAAATTTCAAAAGTTCTTATGTTGCCAGTTCCGAGCTATCTTATCGTTAGATTCTAACGGAAGATTTTATACCTAGACAAAATACCCTTCCTAAAAAAACAATTATTAGTTTTGAATATTTTACAAAAATCATATTAAAAATAAAAGAGGATGAAGGTTATTTTGCCAAATTACCACAAAAGGATTGAAATTTTATTAACGATTTCTCAATCGAAATTACTACTGCTCAACTTTCTTATTCAAATCCCGAAGGTGAATTCAAAGATCGCAGAACCACTAAAAATATCGGCTTGAGCCAACTTTCTATTAGGTTTTTCCCCGATTTGGTTTGAAGGGCCTACCTAGGCTGTCACCTGTGAGGATTTGGGCCGAAGACAAAGCTTCAAAACATGGGTTTTGAGTACTCCCATTGCTGTTCCTTAGTCAATTTGGAGTAAAAAAATGGGGCTTATCGCATTATCGAAATTTTAACTCCCTGGTGTGTCTGGAATGGCCAAAAACAACCGGTCATGAGAAAACGTGTTGAAGCTGACGACAAAGAAAACCTGGCCATTGTTTTATGAAAAGATAAGGTCTCAGAGAAGTTCTCTGCGAAAATTTCAGAACATTTGCAAATCTTAACCTGGGCTTTCTTTTTTGAAATTGGCGCTGCTTCCATTTTTTTTTAAAAGGTTCAATCATTTATTTCTCTCAGAATATATTATCAACCGTTGGTTAAAATATTATATTAAATAAACAGCTTGAACAGAGAAACATTTTAGGGCTGAAATCGACTTTGTACGCCCAATTTTAAAAAATTCTTTAATTCGACCAATCAGAAGCAGCCGGTTTTGAAATTTTTTGAGAAAATGACAACTTTATACGAGAATGTTCCTTCTTCGTTGATCTGCAAGCCTATTACATCTAATAATGAACGATTGATAATATACCTTAAAAGATATGTCGATTTCAAAGTCGAATGATATTGATGACTCAGTACTTAGGAGCGCACCGGGTAAAACTAACGAGAGAACTACAGTAGTTATTTACAATTCTTCGACCTCACGGGGGTTGTTGACTCAGAAAAAACGATTCCGGGCACAAAAAACGTTTTTGGCCTCATCTAGTGGTCAGAAAATGGACGGTTTTAAACGCCCATTTAGAGCACTACTTCGAATTTTTAGCATATAAAAGCTCCATTTACCTGATTTTTTCAGAAGTAGAGCCGTTGTCACAAAAAATTTTTCAAATTTCATTTTTTTTGGTCGACAATTTATGCAAAGATTTACTCGTAAATCTTTTCTAAAAATTTGTCTAGGAGTTCACCAGATCAGTTTTCGGTCACATTAAGATGTCAAATTTTCAGGAGACACGGAAAACTATGGCCTAACCTTACCGAAGGGTGAAACCGGTAATTTAACCAATAGGCCGGTATTATCCGGGCAAAAGATCATTTTTATAATTCTTGCCTTTGAATTTTGCTGAAGATTTTCTTCCCGTTTTCGTAAATTTCACCGTTTTAAAATTTTGGCCCGGTGCGCTCCCTACTTCATTACTATTTTTTCAAAAATTTTAAATTGACTCATAAAAATAAATAACAAAAAGTTCCTCACTGTTTTTCTGATTTCAGGATATCCATTATTATCCCCGGGTAACACTAAAAAACTTATTGCCTGGGTTAAAGAATATATTAGAAAAATTATTATTTATAAAGAACATTATGGAAAGTTTTAGTGTTACCGGGGAATAAATGGGATAATATTACAGGGTGTAAGATGTTTCCCTTCTTTTTTTCCAAATTGGAAGCGATGAGAACGATCAATTTTTGGCAAAAAACCTTACGGTCTTCTCAGATTCAAAACCACAAAAACGCGGACATTCAAATCGTATCCAATTTGGAAAAAAGAAGGGGAAACCTTACACCCTGTATATAGTAGTTTTTACCTAGTGCGCCTTTTTAGATAAATTATTGAGAACGTAACACAAGACGTAATTTTTGCCGGTAAGCCATAGACTATGGCCATAGATAATTCAAAAGAGACTGAAAGTTCAATTTTCAAAACAAAAGCCCCGGGGTTGGACAGGTTTTTTCTGCAAAAATATCCTATGAGACCTTATCTTACCATAAAACAAATGGGCCAAGAAATTTGTAGACACATTTCCGGTTTTGCAATTAATTAAAGTGGCTTCATCGCTGAAATTTTACCATTATGAAAAATCGCAAGAAAGCGTGATTTTTTGAATAGTTTTATTTTTTAGCCCAAAAGTCTTCGAATTTTTTTCTCTTTCCCTTGGATACCATATAGGTTCATTTGTAATTCTCGAATTTCGAAAAAAAATCTTCGAAAATTTTTTTTTTCAATTTTTCACAAAAAATTAGCATGAATGGCTTCTCGGATTTTTTTAACCGCCTTGTCCTATTTTAGCCTCGACAGGTGACAGGCTTAGAGCCTACTTTCGAAAATTTATCGGATCACTTTTTTTTGTCGAAATTTTTTTTCAAGTGACCTTAAAACATTTTCATATTTCGAGTTAGGGTTGAATTTTTCACCGAAAATTTTGCTGCTTTTGCCAACATTTTGGCGAATTTGATAATTTAACCTAGAAGGAGACAGATTTTCAACGACTTTAATGTATCAAAATTATTAACAATTTCCAACCAGTATTTTAAATGATTCTTGTTGCTAAATGGCTTTGTAACTACAGTAGAAAAATTTTGGAGATTCAAAATTAAAATCAAATTCGAAATTCCAAAATAAATTTTGAAAGATTAAAAAATTTCACTAAAAACTCTTCAGTTCAAAATACAGACGTAAAGTTAGATATATTATTAACCTGATTTAGGTTGATGGATTATTATTCAGGATGTGATAAATTCTTGCTAAATGAATAAAGCATTTTTAACCTCTTCTCGCGTCGCATCTCTTTTTACATTAAAATTGTCCATGATCAGAAAAAATTTTATTCGAATTTAGCCGAATTTCCTTATAGAGGCTCTCCATATCATATTAAAAATTGATAAATTTGTGGGAGACATTCTACTATCTGCTCAAAATTACGGAAATATTTCTTATTCTCTATTTATTATACGAAAGATATGCTCAAGTTTTGGAATGTGAGCTGTTGATTGGGTGAGGCAGAAACCCGTGATCGCTTGTAGAATTTAACTTTAATTTAGAATTTTGAAGGGTTTCTTTGCGATGGACTGAAAATAACACATTTTTACACTCGAAAATTATAATCGAGTTTGTTATTTTGTAGAGAATTTTTTTCAGCCAAAGGCTTTTTTCGTTATTTAGTTTTTTATCTTTAAAAAATACGCCCGGGAACCTGTTGATACCTAGACATTTCGTTTTATAGCAAATATAAGTATAACTAGGGTTCGCAGCGGGGAAACCCAACGACTCAACCTAAAACGTGATAAAAAATTTCTTTGCTATCTGGGGGTTATCGCCCACAAAAAAAATGATTCTGGGCAAAAAAAAGAATTCCGCGTGGGCGGAATTCTAAATTTGCTCCAAAAAAATTTCTCAGCTTAATTTTCACCTACTAGTTTTACGGTCTCAAATTTTTGGAGAACACGAAAAAACGTATTTGCCAACCTGGCGACTTCTTATATCACCGGTGAAAATCCGAATTTAGTTTTTTCCCCTTTTGAAATTCTGCCCAAGATTTTTTTTCGTTGAATATACGATGTTCGAAGATCCTGCCAGTGTCATTTTTATCTTGAGCGTCATACGTTGAAGCCAGTGCCCAATCAGTAATACCCCGATTGTCCGACTCAATTAAAGAATCCTCGATTTGAATTGGCCACTTTATCAAATTAGATTGACGTCAAGATAAAAATTACACTAGCAGGATCTTCGATATCGACTGTCATCAAAAGTTAGAAATTTGCCCGCTGTGCATTTAGGGTGTCACCTAACTCAACTAAATTCGGAAACGGAGATTGAATGACAAAAAATGAAAATAGAGATTACATTATTTTGACACCTGATTTCAAAAAAATAATTTTCAAAAATTTTTTGGCTCGGAAATTTAGGAAAATTTTTTCGTTATTCCGAATTTTTTTTGGGCTCAAATTACATTAATATGGGTGTTAAAATGATCTCGTGGAAAATCTAAGAAATGATGCGTAAAAAAATAATTTTTCGAAAAATAAATTTGTAGAAAAATTTTAGGTTTGAAAAATCGAGTTGTTTAACAGTATGAGTCAGTACTATTGACTCCTGGACCGGAGAGTAATGATCTGAAAGATTTCCTGGGATCTTTTCTGGAACTAAAAGTGGTCCAATGTAGGTTATTGCGAAATTTTTGAAAATATTCTGGAGAATAAACCAGGCGCGGATTTTCGTTCGAAATTTCAACTGTTGCACATTTTTCGGTTATGAGTCATAAAATGGACTTTTTTTGGTACGGTACGCTCTGTGGTACGCTTTATAAATCATCTAAAAATTCGCACCACGTCAAAATTCCATAATAAGTATAAACTCAGCAAATTGCTTATTGAATTATTTTGCTTTATTTTATGTGAGTTTAATAATTGTTGAGAAAAAAAGTATGAGTCATCAATATAAATCAAAATTGAAATCGAACATAACTCTAAAAATATTATTATCAATCATACTTATTAATTATAATATGTCTAAATTTACAAAGGAAAATGTTTAGCATTGAAATCCGTCTACTTTTCCCAAAATTTTTGAAATCCTGGCTTCTGATGGTCGAATTTAAATATTTTTAAATAATGATCGAAATAGTCATATTTTGCGTTTCAAAACGTTCTTCTCGCTGAGCTGATACTTAATATGATATGAATTTACTAGAGGTTTGCTAAGATATTCGTTAAAGATACTATAACTATACGATTGAAAACCGTAAGTTGGCTTGGAGCAAGTACTTGTTTTTTTATTTCGATTGAAAAACCCGCGCCTGTTTCGTATTCGTTCAGAATCACCATATGTATGAAATGTTCCCAGAAGTCGCTGAATTATCAGAAAAAAGTTCCGGAGAAAATTTTCCGAGTCATTTCCGGTAAAAAAATTACGTGTTGACAAACATTTTTTGTCGAAAAAATGTATACATTTTCTCATTTTAGGACGCCTTAGGGTTTAAAATTTGTGGGTACCCTGATGAAATTGTTTCTTCCAGAAGGTATGGTTACACATGAACACACAAAAATTTAATAATTCCGACATTTTTCCCGACCTTCCAAGATAGGTGACACCCTACTGTGCATCCTAAATATAAGTCATTAAAAGGCGAAATAATAAAAAAAATAAGGACACCGACGCCTATCATCCATTTCATATTGAAAATTATTGGAGCTTATGTTTTTATCTTAATTCTTATAGGGCTATCTGATACGTGTCAAACTGGTCACTCTCCACCAGTAAAATCACACAGATTTTCATATAGAATACTCGGTGCCATTAAATGATTTAATTTAAGGGGGTAGGTGGTCGGTTTTTTTTTGAACGCCCTCGATGAATTAATTTATGATACATAATATCGGTATGACTAAAGTTGACCCAAGGAATCTCATGGTGGCAATATTTTGTTCAAACAATGGTGGATTTTGGAATACGATAAGACCTTTTTTGAAATCGTTAGTCTCAGATTTCTTTTCATTTGGTGCTCAGTGTGTTCATCGTAGGGCGAAAAACCAATTTTGAGAAGAAAAAAATTTCTTTAAAAGTTCACGACCAGGTGGCTGGAGGCTTTGAAAAGTTCAAAAATCGAAAAATTGTGCGGTATAAAAAAATCTCCGCGTTATTATAATTTTGACAAGTTATTAGTGTTGGTTCAGAATCCGTGGTAGGTTTCCCTAGGGCGCATTTCTCAAATTTTGAAATCGACCCCACGGGTCTCACAGGAGGTGTAAGGTTCAAATTTCGAAGGTAACAAATGTCTTGGACGTCGAAAATGTCTCAATTTGCCCAAATTTCACCACATTGCCAAATCGTCAACCAGAGATCACGAAATGACCCCTTAAAATTAGAAAAACTGTCCACAAGTGACGCAAGAGATCAAAAGTCGATAATTAATCATCAAAAAATCACTTGAAAAACCTAAAAAATCGAAAATTGTCTGCTTATAAAAAAATCTCCGCGTTATTATAATTTGACCAAAGTTATTAGTGTTTCAGAATCCGTGTAGGTTTCCCTAGGGGCGTATTTCTCAAATTTTTGAAATTCGACCCCAGGGTCGTCACAGGAGGTGTAAGTTCAAATTTCGATGGCTAACAAATTTTGGACCGTCGAAAATGTCTCAATTGGACAAAAATTTCACCACATGCCAAATCTCACCAGAGATCACGAAAATGACCCTTTAAAATTAAAAAAACTGTCCACAAGGTGACGTCAAGAGAGCAAAATCGAAAATCATCAAAAAATCACTGAAAAAAGGATATCAAGCCAGTCGGCCTAGCGGTTGATTTATAATGCGACAAGCTGGTAAAGTGTTTTCAAAATACTTTTGAGTTTGCCTAGACTGCTTTTTCTCAAAAATTTCGTAAAATTCCCGGACCCGGGTCTCACAGTAGGGTGAGTTCAAATTCGAAGGTATCAAATTTTGGACGTCGAAAAGTGTCTCAAATTGACCAAAATTTCACCACATGGCAAATCGTCACCGAGATCACGAAAAGACCCTCAAAATTGAAAAAAACTAATCCACAAGTGAGCAAGAGAGCAAAATCGATAAATCGCTAAAATGATAAAAAAACTTAAAAATCGAAAAATGTGGCGAAAGAAAAAAAATCTCCGTGTTATTATAATTCGACAAGTTGTTAGTGTTTTCAGCATCCTGTTGATTTCCTAAGGAATGATTTCGATCATTTTGAAATTCAAACCAAGCTTATTCTTTTAATCAGTACAAAAAAAGCAGGGCAAGGGTTCCTTTGGTTTATTTGATTTCTAAAAAAGCAAAAAGATGCTTTTTCAAATAATTAATTTAAATAAGGACAAACACAGTTATTAATATGGTTTATTTGTATCATCAGGAAATTAAATTTATTTGAAAATGTTTTGTCTATTCAAAGTTGACCAAATCGTCTTGTTGCGCGATGGTCTAGGAGTATGATGGAAAGCATCGGGACCAATTGCTGTTTGATGCTAATTCTCGAGTATATTTTTTTTCGGTTAACACCATTTATGATGTGCTCGAAGTTTGAAACTTCATCTTCATACTTCAGGTTTGGATAAATTGTCTTGTTTCTCAAAAAACAGTTTCTGCAAACAAAAATAGTTAAAGGACCACAATCACTAGTTTATTTGACCTTCCGGCGTGAATCACCTCACATCAGGGTATGCATCGGCTGATAACTTTTTTATACTGCGTAATTCCTTAAGAAATTCATCATAATTTGTTTCACTCCTCATAATAAATGTATTCGCCTATTAATCAAAGAGTCGGTAAATTTAATCTTGTTATCATCAATATAACGCCACAGTGATAAGTGACCACTCACTCCCTGACGAAAATACTCAGGGCCACACCAGGGTTTTTGCTGAAACATCCTTCGTTGAAGAAAAAAATTGGATCAAAAGCTGTGGTCGGTATGGATTATCTGCTTTATGCAATGGTTTGACATGCAGTTAGATATAGTTTTGTCATTGAAGTTAATTAATCACCAAACAAATTTGATACAGTTCTACAAATCGAAACATCCGTCTTCGAAACACTAGCTTCATCTATTATTCTAAAACATATCATTCACAAATCTGTATAATACTCTTTTTTCACCCAATAGTGCTGAAGATTCGTACTCTTGATTGATCCACCGAGCCAAAATTTCATCAGCTTTAACAGCTATCGTGGACTTTTAGCGAGTGATTTCCTGTTAAAAATCATCTGACTCGATGATACTCGATTAATTATACTGTATTTTCTATGTCTGACAAAATGATAGTATCGCCGACGATGGTATTAGGCTTGGAATCCAGGCCGATTTCAAAAGTAAATCCCGTTGTCCAAGTTTCATCCGTTTTGTCAAGTTTCAGCTTATGTCTTTCGGCAAAATAGTTCTTCAGCATGGGAATTATCTTCGTGAAACGCTCTGAATTTTTGTTTTTTCGGGATGTAAATCAGCTGCAATTGAAATAGGAATTATCTTGTTAAAAATTCCTTATATTCTTCAGCGCAAACATTTTCAGATTTGTTCAACAAAGTTCGTTTTTCTTTATGATCTTTTTGATTGTATAAGATGATTATACCCAATTCGAAGGTTCATGTTTGAGACTCTGATGCATCTTCATGTTGTCGGAATCAAGCTTGAAGTTTCATTTTTTCCTAAAACGATAAAATTAATTATTTATAGTGGAACATATATTGCTGAAAATCTGTTCAAGAAAAAAATTTAATTTTTTTAAGTTGACGACGTTTTCTTTATTTATAGTAAAATAAAATAGTTTTGATTACGCGTTTAGGGGTGTCGAACCTCAAAAACCGAGTCTTTTTTTGACCATGTTAGACGTTGAAAAAGTCAAATTTGCTCCCACAACCCTTTTAAAAGCATCAAAACTGACCATTTGAGAATTCCAGGATTATCTTTTATATTTTTTTTCGTCGTTGCTTCACGTCGTGATCGGACTTTTTGTCGCCGACTCGGCTTCTCTATCACATCAAAAAATTCTCAAAGCCTTCGACTAGAACGGCCCAAGGACTTTTTTGCCAACAGTTAAATTCGTATTCTTCTTTATTGATGTAAGCCACAATCAGATACCGAATACGCTTTTTAATTAAAATTTAAAAAGTTGCATCATTTTATGTTCTATTTTATGTTGTCTTGAAACAAAACGTGTTTAAAGTGTCACGTACGCGCTACGTGCCGAAATAATAATAAGAGGTCTTAAAGGGTTAACGACGCTAATTTCAGCATTTAAAATGATCAAACAGCTGATTTATGCAAAGTGAAGCGTTTAATTGTATAAATCGAGGGGGGGACGGGTTTTCAGGGGGGGCCTTAAGCCTTCACCGTAATATAATATAGTTATTGATGAAAACTGAAATCGCTCTTTTGCGTCAACTTCTGGATATTTTTTCAATTTTGAGGGTCATTTTCGTGATTCTCTGGTGCGATTTGCCATGTGGTGGAAATTTTTGCGTCAATTGGAGACATTTCGACGTCCAAAATTTTGATTACCTTCGAAATTGAACTTCACACCTACTGTGAGGACCCTTGGGGTCAATTTTAGAATTTTTGAGAAAAAGCAAGTCTAGGCAAACTCAAAAGTATTCTAAAAAACTTTACCAGCTTTGTCGCATTATAAATCACGCGTAGGCGCTGCTTGGATTATCCTTTTTTCTCAGTGATTTTTGATGATTTATCGATTTTGCTCTCTGGCGTCACTTGTGGACAGTTTTTTAATTTAAGGGTCATTTCGTGATCTCTGGTGACGATTTGCGCATGGTGAAATTTTTTGGTCCAAATTGAGGACATTTCGACGTCCAAAATTTTGTTACCATCGAAATTTGAACTTACACCTCCTGTGAGACCCTGGGTTCGATTTTCAAAAAGTTTCGAGAAAAACGCCCCTAGGGAAACCTACACGGATTCTGAAAAACACTAATAACTGTCAAATTATTAATAACGCGGAGATTTTTTTTAGTACAGACACCATTTTTTCGATTTTTTTTAGGTTTTTCAAGTGATTTTTTTGATATTATCGATTTGATCTTTCTTGCGTCATCTTGTGGACAGTTTTTTTTATTTTAAGGGTCATTTTCGTTGATCTCTGGTGGACGGATTTTGGCACTGTGGTGAAAAGTTTTTGGGCCAAATTGAGACATTTTCGACGTCCAAAATTTGTTACCTTTCGAAATTTGAACTACACTCCTGGTGAGACCCTGGGGTCGAATCTCAAAAATTTGAGAAAAACCGACCCTAGGGAAACCTACACGGATTCTTATGAAAACACTAACAACTTGTCAAATTATAATAAACACGTAGATTTTTTTATACAGCACAATTTTTTCAATTTTTAGGTTTTTTTTTTATTTTAGCGATTTGTCGCATTTTGCTTCTCTTGCGTTACTTGGGGATATTTTTCAATTTTTGAGGGTCATTTTGGTTGATCTCTGCGCTGACGTTGGCATGGTGGTTGAAGTTTGGTTCAGTGGAGGACATTTTCGAGTCCAAAATTGAACCTTCAAATTGAACTCACACCTTCCTGTGAGACCCTGGCGGGTCGAATTTCAAAATTTGAGAAAAGGCCCTAGGCGAAATCTACCACGGATTCTGGAAAACACTAACACTTGTCAATTTAATCACACGGAGATTTTTTTCTTCGCACAATTTTTTCGGATTTTTTAGGTTTTTTTATTATGGTTTAGGCGATTTATGATCTTGCTCTCTTTGCGTCACTTGTGGATAGTTTTTTCAATTTTGGGGTCATTTCGTATCTCTCGGTGACGATTGCCATGTGGTGAATGTTTTGTCAATTTGAGACAATTTTCGACGTCCAAAATTTTGATACTTCGAACATTTTACTCACACCTACTGTGAGGACCCTGGGGTTCGAATTTCTGGAATTTTGAGAAAAGCAAGTCTAGGCAAACTCAAAAGTATTCTGAAAACACTTACGGCTTGTCGCATTTATAATCACGCGTAGGCGCTGCTGCTTGAGATCCTTTTTTTCAAGTGATTTTTTATGAGTTTTAGCGATTTTGCTCTCTTTGCGTCACTTGTGGACAGTTTTTTTTAAATTTTAAGGGTCTTTTCGTGATCTCTGGTGACATTTGGCATGTGGTGAAATTTTCTGGTCAAATTGAGACATTTTCGACGTCCAAAATTTTGTACCATCGAAATTTGAACTTACACCTCCTGTGAGACCCTTGGGGGAATTTCAATTGAGAAAAACGCCCTAGGGAAACCTACACGGATTCTGGAAAACACTATTAACTTGGTCAAATTATAATAACGCGGGAGGGAAATTTTTTATTACAGCCACAATTTACGATTTTTTAGGTTTTTTCAAGTGATTTTTTATGATTTTTATCGATTTTGATCTCTTGCGTCCACTTGTGGACAGTTTTATTTTAATTTTAAGGGTCATTTTCGTGATCTCTGTGACGATTTTGGCATTGTTGTGAAATTTTTGGGCAAATTGAGACATTTTCGACGTCCAAAATTTGTTACCTTCGAAATTTGAACTTACACCTCCTGTGAGACCCTGGGGTCGAATTTTCAAAAATTTGGAAAGAAAAAACGCCCTAGGGGAAACCTACACGGTTCTGAAAACACTAAAACTTGTCAAATTATAATAACACGGTTAGATTTTTTTATACAGACAATTTTTTCAATTTTTTAGTTTTTTGTATTATTTTAGCGATTTGTCGATTTTTGCTCTCTTGCGTTACTTGTGGATATTTTTTCAAACTTTTGAGGGTCATTTTGGTGATCGCTGGTGACGATTTGGCATGTGGTGAAATTTTTGTCCAATTTGAGACATTTTCGGACGTCCAAAATTTTGATACCTTCGAAATTTGAAACTCACACCTCCTGTGAGACCCTGGGGGTCGAATTTTTCAAAAATTTGAGAAAAAGCCCCTGGGGAAATCTACACGGATTCTGAAAAACACTAACACTTGTCAAATTATATAACACCGGAGATTTTTTTCTTTCGCACAATTTTTTCGATTTTTTTAGGTTTTTTTTATTATTTGAGCGAGTTTATCGATTCTTGCTCTCTTTGCGTCACTTGTGGATAGTTTTTTTCAATTTTGGGGGGTCATTTTTCGTGACTCTGGGTGACGATTTGCCATGTGGTGAAATTTTTGTCAATTTGAGAATTTTTCGACGTCCAAAATTTTTGATACCTCGAATTTTGAACTCACACGCTACTGTGAGACCCGGGGTCGAATTTTAGAATTTTGAAAGAAAGCAAAGTCATAGGCCAAACTCAAAAGTATTCTGAAAACTAACAGCTTTCGCATTATTAATCACGCGTAAGGCGCTGGCTTGATATCCTTTTTCAAAGTGATTTTTTGTGATTTATCGATTTGCTCTCTTGCTTGCTCACTTTGTGGACAGTTTTTTTAATTTTAGGGTTCATTTTCGTGATCTCTGGTTGACGATTTGGCATGTTGGTTGAAAATTTTTGGTCAAATTGAGACATTTTTCGACGTCCAAATTTGTTACCTTCGAATTTGGAACTTACACTCCTGTGAGACCCTGGGGTCGAATTTCAAAAATTTGAGAAATACGCCCCTGGGAAACCTACACGGATTCTGAAAAACACTAATAACTTGTCAAATATTAATAACGCGGAGATTTTTTTTATACAGCACAATTTTTCGATTTTTGAACTTTTCAAAGCCTCCAGCCACCTGTTGGTTGAACTTTTTAAAGAAATTTTTTCTCTTCTCAAAAATTGGTTTTTCGCCTGACGATGAACACACTGAGCGCACAAATGAAAGAAATCTGGACATATCGGATCTTCAAAAGGGTCGTAATCGTTGATCAAAATCCACCAATCTTAGAACAAATTCGAATTTCTTTTGTGTTATCCGCCAATGAAAACCGGTATCCACCGATGATATGAACATTTTTTATTTGGTGAATATGGACCCACCCGAAAAACGACGCATGACATTAAAATTATCGGAATGGTCTAAATCGATTTCTAGAAAATTTCAATTATTTTTAAGCCAAATGTTAAACCAATTATCGAAATTGACGCTGATTTGGTTAAAAAAATTTTGATTAGCTGTAAGCCAACTTTTGATCAGTGAAATCTCAGCTGTTCAATTTGGATGTACTTTTGTCCGATCAGACGAACTTTTTTTTCGAATTTTTCATTTCCGGTTTATTTATAGTCATATTTCTAGAATTCCTAGGGTGGAAATTTAAAAATCCGAGACCACATATTGACGACACTATATTCGATCTACCTGAGTCAAAAAAACGGGTCTTTATTCTGAACATCCGTCTAGGAGAAGTATCACTTTTGAAAGACGAAAAATTGTTTGAAAATCGGCGTTCAAAAGGATTCTAGAAAATTTCAAGAGCGAAATTCAAAAAAATGCGCCAACATATGTAGTAAACCTCAGTCTTCCCGTTACTCTGTGTAAATTTGTCAGACGCTTTGTATGTGGGTCTAAAGAAGATCGATTTTGAAAAAACCGTTTATGCTCTTAGAATAGAGACTCAACACCGGTTGGTGTGATGTAAACAAGGTTGGACTATTGGAATGTGTAATCGTTAGGACGAAGGCTAGATTCTACAAACGAGTATCCTTAGATTTTTACAAACTCTTGCCCTAGATTGTTCTGAGGGTTGAGAAAGGTACCAAAAGCGACACCTACCCCCTGTAAATTTGAATTTTTTTTTCAAATTGTCTGAACCTCTGCAAAATTTTTTTTCAAGCATTTTTTTTCCATTTGCTAGAAAATACTTTTGAAAAAAATCCTCAAAAATTCTAAAAAAAAAAGTGTAGTATTATGCACCATCTATCGGAGATGTATTGTACCAAAAACTGGTGATAACTTAAGTTCGCCGAGGCGGTTAATTTGATAATAAAAAAAAATTTCCGGATCAAGCGGGTCCCTTTTTTTCGTACTTTTCACGTTTTTTTTTCTCGAAAAATCTGAGGTTTGGGAGCCAAAAAATCATAATGTTTCC
>SCLH01000075.1:17181-30957 GCA_004367855.1 Oikopleura vanhoeffeni | reverse complement strand
TATCTGAATTTCTTTATTTGGTCAATTAACGTTTCCCGTCAACTGTGTGATTGCATTTTCGCATCCTGTGTCTGTGTTACAAGTATTTCTGAAAATAATAATTTTAGAAAATTATTGCTATCTCTCTCTTTTTTAAATTTTTATTTTTTTTACAAAAACTGTGTTAATTTCACTAGTAACTGCGGTTGACCCAAAAACTACCGATTTGGCATTTGTTTTATAATAATTAAATACTCAAAAATCGCTATATTTTGATCACGTGACGTCAAAAAAAAATTTTCATATTTTTTTTCCACTTTGACATATAATATTCACCCCCAAGAAGTTTCAGAACAATCCACCCATTATTTCTATAAGTCGAAATTAATGGTGGCCATGCTACTTATACAGTATAAGGACGTAACGACAAAGTTGACACTGTTCTTATAGAAATGCGACAGTATTTTTTAAGCCACTACAATTTTCACCAAGAGGTTTTTAAAGAACAGCGCTAAACACAAATCTGATAGGGCACGCCCACATGCGATATCCCTTTATCACACTTTGCTTAGAATGCGTAGCCACGTCGATTTTCTATGTAATTCTTCGATTGATTCTCCTATTTGGCTACGCATTCTAAGCAAAGTGTGATAAAGGGATATGCTGCATATCATATGCAGTTCTTCTAGAAACACATGTTTGAATAAAATCGTTTATTTTTGGCAGAATTGATAATCAAAGCATCCGTTGCCTAAATTAGCAAATCTAGTTTGAACCCGCTTTCCTGATCATAGAGGTTTTGGAAATTTCATTGCACAGAAAATTGAAAAGAAAAAATCACAGTTAGACGGGTTCGAACTCCAAACGGTCCGCTTACAATCGCCTGAGATTTACAGTAGAAATTTTGCATGGATAAAAGTTAGATAGAAAAGTATATGAAACAGAAAATCCCAATGACTGAGATTGTGATAGTTCCTATATTAACATACAATTTTTGTCTTTTCGTTATATTTAAGACATGATCTTTCGGTAGGCCTATAAGAGCCTCATTTTCGTCGATATCAAAATTTGGAACAGGCTTCTCAGTTTGTAGAGGTTGAAATCTTGTCCAATACGTCAAACCTATACAAATCGTTCATTTAGTTGTTTTTAATTCATAAAATAGACATTTTTTGAATTAATAATATTTTTTCTCCAATTATATATAAGAAGGGGATCTCCTGTCCTGCAGATTTACGATCAAGTTTGACCGATAAGGATGCTGCAAATAAGGGCGTTAAAAAGGGTCAAACTCGAACGGTAATCTAAAGGGGGTTGTGGCCAACAACTTGGGGGTGTAAAGAGATTAAGAGTTGAAGACAATTGTTTGTATTTTCTGGAATCGTGAAAACAAAACAATTCTGAAAAATATAATGCTGTGATTGGATAAGGGGTTAGAGAGAGACCACAAACCCACCGCGTGATCGCGATGTTATCTTTTTTCATCCTCCAGTGAAAGTTCAGCGAAAGCGCTTTTTTGCTGCTAAAAACCAAAAGATATTTTTGTTTTCAAAAACTTCATAATCTTCGAATATATAATATATTATATATTCGAATTTTGTGAATAAAGTACATTTATTTACCGGTTTTTTAGTGAGTCACCCTTGGCCAGAATCGAGAAATTTTACTTGAAGTTAAAAGAGAAGGTTTAGTCTCCAGTATTTTTTTTCTTAATTATTCTTATCTACCCGTTATTGACCCTTCCAGTCCAGCTGGAGAAGTGGGCAGTTTTCTCCAGAAATTCCAACATTCAATGCCCACGACCCCCTTAACCCTCTCACACCCAAAACGCCATTTGGGGACGCTACTTTGGACGCTTATTACGGGAGAAGTAAAAGTGTTTGCAACTTCACTGTTCTTTACTCCTCGAGATTAAGGATAGACTTAAATTTTTATTCTATTTAATTTACATTTTGACTTTATTAACCCCGTCGAATAGTGACATTTACAATGTGATCTTCAACCTACGCATGTGTCATTGTGAGAAAGTGAGAGACGTCAGAACAAAAAATAATAATGGAGGTGATTCAGAATTAAATTTTCTAAATCGTGACTTCCTCAGAAATAACCTGCAATTTTCGGTCTTCAATCTACAGGTGTTTTCCGAAAATAAAACCTAACCTACGCAATTTATCAAAATCACTTGTAAAGAAATAAAAATTTACTGAAAGACGTCAGAACAAAAATTGATTCCTCAGAAGTAACCTGCGATTTCTGATCTCTTATCTACAGGTGTTTTTCGAAATAGCTCTGGGTGTGAGGGGGTTAAGGGGGTGGCCGTCGCAAAATGCGGCTCTAGAATCAAATTTTCTTAATTTCATTTTAATGTTTTTTATGACAATATAATAGACGATTGCGAGTATGGGGGTAGTCTTTTTTATCTCCATACGTGGTCAGGAAAGCACTTTTTGAGGGTTCCAAAAATATTTTGTGTGAAATAAGTTGAAATTTATCAATTTTTGGAAAATCAAAAAACGATTTATAAAAAACTGAGAAAGAAATTCGGACAAAACTCTCTATTTGTATCTTCACGGACTTGAAAACTCAGGGAGGAGATACATTTTGAAAAAATAATTCCGTCAGTTTTGTAAGCACGTTTCTAATTGTACGAGCCCTCCGTCACTTTCGATTTTTTTAGGATGCAAGATTTTTGTTCAAATATCCATCATGTTGCCCGAGTAACTTAAATCTCTCATTTGCCTTTTAAAAGAATAGGGAATAAGATATAATATCTGGGAAACTATACATTGTGATACCTCATTGCTTCAGCTGGTAATTAATTGAACCTAATCTCACTCCCAATCTAATCACGGATCACTGATTGCTCGCCAACAGAACGGCCGTCAAGTAGAGCATAATTTTGTTAGCAAAGCCTTTTTTTCGTGAGTTTTGGCGGTAGAAAATTATTTTTCGATTTGAACCAAAAAACGCACGCAAGGTCGTTTTGTCTTATCGTTTTGAATTCGAAATAATTCGCTCTAAGAAAACGCAAAAAACGATTTTTTGAGCTGATTTTAAGGGCTCGCCGGATACAGCCTTTTCCTGGATTTTGTCACATATTGGAACATATATGACATGAACAGCTTGTGACCCGCGAGGGCGTGTACTATGAACCTAAATTTTTTGTTTTTTTTTCTTCGAAAGCTTGTCCTTACATTTTCAAATTCAAGAAATTTTGGTGAGAAATGAGAATTAATAAATAATAAAAATTAGGAAATAGGTTCCTGGCTAAGTGAGGTAAAATATCTCCAGTCATCTTCAAATTGTCCATATTTTCAGAAATAGTCAAAATTAAATCTGAATTTGTGGTCAGGCCTCTGTCATGAGGGGTACCCCCTTAAAATGCGACGACCACCCCCTTAAGGACAGGATATCCCCTTCTTAGTTAATCATTATTGCCTCGTTTAAAAATTGTTTTGAAAAGCCATGAAATTATTTCAATGATAAATTACCTTGTAAATCGTTTGTTTCTGGCCAAATAAGCGATATGATAATTGCAATAATCATCGTGAAAAAGAATAGAAACGCCGTAAATGTCATGTAGTGAACATTTTTGATTACCCATGGCTGATAGACTTCGACACATGCTCCCGACGGATAAGAAAAAAGCAAGATTAATCTTACCAAACCAACCGCAAATCCTGAAACAGTTATTTATGAAATTTTCTAAGTGAGTAACAGTTGGGTATATTTTTGGGTATATATTTGTATTATATTTGCCATGAAAATAATATTCTGTAGATTTTAACTGAAAATTTCACTTTCAAAATTTTTTTGAAATGAAATTTGAAATTGCCCATTTTCTACTTTGAATGATAACTCAGGAAGGGGCGGCTGAGAGTTAAAGTTTTTCATACAGTGATTTAGTAATCATTTTCTTCAGTGTCTGACTAACCTGAAATAGCGCCCCAAAAGGCACCGGGTTCTGTCAATCTTGTCCAGATAATCGAGAGCATAAAAACAGCACCGATCATTGGAGAAAAATGATTTGCTACCTCATTTACATAATAAAATAATCGACCACTTCCATGGTTCTTAACCAATGGAATCCAGAGAACACTTAAAATCGTCATGACAATAACTACAGCTCGCCCAACCCAAATTTGTGTTTTTTGAGAAGAATTCGGTCGAAAGTGATTCCAAATATCAATTGTGAATAAAGTTGCTGCAGAGTTGAAAATAGAATCTAGACCACTCATAAGGGCCGCAATGATGACGGAAAACATTATACCACGGACTCCAATAGGTAAAACTCGGAGGACCAAAAGGGGAAAAGCTAAATTGGCACAGCTAGCAGTTTCTCCGCAAATTTCAAAGCAATGATCGCCGGGGATACAAGCTTTTTCAGTTGAATAAACAAACAAAAAATGTAGACACAATAAAAAAAGCAAAATTAAAAAAAACCCGACAAACCCCACGCGTGGCCACGTCACCAGCCCAAATTTAAACAAAAAACCGGTATTTTAACCAGTGAAAAATCGGATTTTTGAAAATTTTTCATTTTGAATTCTGCTCAAGATTTTTTTTTCTCGTTTTGCTTCAACAGCAACCGTTCAAAACTTAGATATTGGCCCGGTGCGCTCCCTATCCATCAGCCATACAAAGAATGTGCTTTTCAACGGGAAATTTTCAGCTATGAAGAGGCTTAATAGTTTTAATCGCTGAGGTGTTTTTTTAGGAGCTATCTGGTGTTTCCGGCTTTCTCGTATTTGGAAACCCCATGACACCATATATTGGCAGATAGAGAATTTTATTCCGCGTGTAACGCCTGATTTTTTTTTTCAGAATTTGAGACCGGTTGCCCGGTAATGTCGGATTTCTGGTAGGTCCATTTTTTCAATCAGGCCAAAATTCGGTCTGTAGACTAATACGGGCACAAGGAGTTCGAATCTGATATCAGATTTTATCGATGACGTCATTATGAGTCATTTTGGGGTCACTTCAGGACATTAATTTAGAAATAGCCTTTATAGATATGAAAACTCGGGACTATAGGCGATTGAGTACCAGGAATCCAAATCTTATATCTAAATTTTCTTGTATTTCCATGTATTTGTCAAATTAATTCAGCATATCCTCACGTGTCGAGGTTTGGTTAAAATTTGATAACACTCGTGAACTTTTAGTCGTTAATTTGTGTTTGGATCAAATTTTGCGCTAGACTGTACTGCTATAAAAAACTCATTGATCTCAGTAGTTCAACCACAAATTACCGGTCAGAGTTGATGGTCAATTTCAAATTCATGGAGAAAAAGCCCGAAAGAATCCTCAATGTTACGTTTTTATGAACGTATTATCAACGATCTGTCAATAATAATGAAAATTTGACCCTATTTAAAAAACAAAAATAAACATGTTTGAAACTGTCAAGATAAAAATTCACAGCAAGATTAGCCAATGAAATCGATATCCATTTTTACTTATGAAATTCCCGTTTTCAAATCTGAATTGAACTTAAAATGACGTTNGTTTAACCTAATACAATAACTGTAAAAGATTAACTCGTACTCAAATACAGAATGATCTGAGTTTTCATATCTTTAAACACCTCATAATGACGTGACAGGTTTAATATGAATCATATTATATGATGTCATATTTGAACTCCCTGTACTCAATTAGACGATTTGAAATAAGAAATTTCAAAACTCAAAAATGGGTATCGATGTTTTTAAGCTATCTAAGATAGCCTATCTTCTAGAGAATTTTTTTTGGTCAAGACCCAGGATTCTTTTTGGTTTTGAGATTTTTATACAAAAAAAACTGTTTAACCCCTGTGAGCACAGAAAAAGCCCACAGAAAGCCCAAGGTAGTTGGAGTTTCAATTGTTTTTGCATAAGGAAGTTCAAACAATATATTTTTGCCATCCGACATTTGATATTCTAGAATTTAGTTTTTTAGTTCTAGAAAATTTATGATAAGAGCAAGGTATAGCATTCACGTGATACAAGCTCACAGTGGTGTTCACAAATTATTTTGCTATCGGCATCGATGCACAAGGATTGACTACGTCATGTTTTTCCGTGATCTCCTTTATCACCTTGTTGAATGCTAGCATACTTAACGTGTGATTACGTTGCTAGCATCTACAGTGATAGATATGTCAATCAAGTTATTTTTAAATAGGTCTAAAATTTTGATGAAAAATGACAATTTTTCATTAAAATGGTTATTTTTCCCTATAAAAGCAGATTAGTACACTTCTGATATTATTTCTGGTCGATATACTAATCAAGTGACTCTGTGGACAATTTTTAATTGCTTAAATTATTTTTTTAATAATTAAAATATTTCGTAAAATACTTAAAATTGAAATTTTGAATATCACTTTCTGAAGAAAAATATCTGTTCCTGTATACCAATTTATCTTTGTTATGAGTGTCAACTATGCACAAACACTTTCCTAAAAACTGCTATTTTTAAATTTTGATTGACTTAATATGTCGCATTTGTTTTTTTTAGAAGTAAAGTTCAGAAAAAAATCTCAAAAAATCAACCCCCCGTAATATTGAAAAAAATTTGCTAAAAAAAATAAACTATTTTTTTGGAAACGCCGCAAATTTACATAAAGCGCTAAAGTGCAGAGGTGCGCTTATTTAAATATTGTAAATGCTTCCGCTGCGTTAAGCAGGTTGTAGGGTCTCCATCTTGCCGTTTGATCCAGAACAAATAACACCATAATAAATGGTTAACTGAGATCTCCAAAGTCAATTATTTTCTAAAAAATTTGAAAAAAAAAATTCAAAATTTTCTGGGTAATTTCAAATCGGAAAATGTAATTTTGTTGAAAAATATACAAAAAAACATATTTTATGGTGTTTATGACTGAAACGACCACGGAGATTTCAAAAATGACATTATAAAATTCTACGATTCCGGGAAAGACAAAATTCAATTTTTTTCAAATCAAGCTCAGCAGCGCCACTGTTCAAAATTAGGAAAAATAAATCGATCATGACCTAGCCAAGCGTTTGAATATCAATATATCCAAATTCTAACTATTTGCTATGTATACCCAGACCCCTTAACTTTCTTTTCTCCAAAAAACAACAAAAAAAACCAGTATGTGGAAGTAATTTTAGCACTAAAATTTTATTTTTTCAAACAAATTGGGTCGAACATGAGTTAGCTGAGAATTTTTCATAGTCCGTCGTGACCAGTTTTTGTCTCAAAAATTTGAACTTAACACGGTATACAAGCTATAAACAAAAAAAAATTGTAGTTTGGTTAAGCTCGGTTAACCGGATGGTTGAGGGGGTCGGTGCATTTTGATAGATTTGTACTTTTTCATTTTTTCTTCTCTTGGTGGGAAACTTTTTCCCGGTTCAAAATTTTCGGATATAAACATTTTCGAACGAAAGTTGCCATTTTTGAGCTAACTTCGTATAATCTGATTTTTTTCAGATCGATTATTTCTACTTTATGAATCGTCTTTTGAAAAATCACTCAAAAAACGCGCGTTTGCTATCAAAGGTGTCTAAATTAAGTTAAAATTATTTTTTATTAATTAGTAACCGTAAAAAACGGTCTCGACCACCGTTTAAAATTTATTTAATTTGTTTCCATACGTTGAATAAAATTAATTTTAAACGGTGGTCGAGTCGGCTTACCAATTTGGCAAGTTTCGGTGGAATAAATTTTTTTTAATTCTGGATAAAAGAGGGCTTCGATGGATTTCTGCGAAACCGTAGTTTCGGTTGAAAAATTATGATTCAGAGTATAAACAAGAGCGAAGAAACAAAACGAGGACATATTTGAAAAAAATAAAAAGTGGCATTGGCCATATTTTTACCCGGTGATTCCAAAAAATTAGTTTAAAAAATTTTGAACAAGAAATGAGGAAAATTTTCAAAATATTTCCAAATAGTTTCGACCGAAAATCCCAAAAAATGTCATATGATTTTTTAAATACTGTGATTTTTGTCTAAGCGGACACTTTGCAAAATCCGGTTTCAGAACTACTGCCAAAAACTTAAATTAGAAGTTTTTTTTATATTTTTTTCTTATTTTCGAAACTTTAAATTAAAAAATCTCTCTAAGCGGACAAAATAAATTTACCCGGTTTTGTCTGCTTAGACAACTTCGGCTCTAAATCATCCCAAGAGGGCAGTAGAGAGCTTAAAATTGAAGCCAAATTCGCTGTAGACACTGGTGAACCTCATAAAAAAAGAACTAATGCCAAAAATTTAAATTAGAATTTTTTTTTTATATTTTTTGTTATTTTCGAAACTTTAAATTAAAAAATCTCTCTAATCGGACAAAATAAATTTACCCGGTTTTGTCCGCTTAGACCTATTCGGCTCTAAATCACCCCTAGAGGGCACTAAAGAGCTTAAAATTAAATTCAACACTTTTTACTATTCCTCCAGTGGAAGTCTTTCGACAATCTTCTAATTATATTTATACTAGGCATGATTTACTCGGCGTGATTTACTAGGCCTCTCCCTCGGTGTGGTAAATATAAAGAGTTGAGATGGACGTGCGAAGTTAGAACTCTACCTGATTTACTACGTTTGCATCATGCTAACATTGTAAAAAGCTCACGATTCTGTGTTATTTAAATAACTGTTATTTACCGACAATTTTTCCCAATAAATATCGAATTATTAAACTTATTAAGTGTATGAGTATTATATAAAAATATTTGGTTCCCACGGGGTTCGAACCCAAGAGCTAGGGCATTAGAAATAACCTTAGCCAGAAGCTATTCCCCACTGCGCCACACTGCCGTTCAAGAATAACTATTTATAACTTTTTAAAATACCTTAAAATAAAAGCTTCAAATTTTTTTAAATGTTTCGAAAAAATCCGGTTTTGTCCGCTTAGATTTACGTTTTTGAGGGTTTTCAGAAAAAAGAGTAGGTTTTGTCCGCTTAGACTTGTGTCCGCTTATACAAAAATCACAGTAGCATATAAAAAATATGTGGTCACCTACGCAAAAAGTTAGAGTGGCCATTTTGAAAAGTGTTTTCGTTGATTTGAAACAAATAATGAACAAAAATTTGAACAAAAAATAAGGCATTTTTTTATAATGTTCGGAACCTTTTTCAAAAATTTCTCATAATTTGTCGAATTCGAAAAGTTCAATTCGAACTCAAAATTTTCTAAAAAGGCAATAATTCGAAAATTCTGTAGTTACAAAAGTTGCCTGGATTATGAAACATTACTTTGATGGTATATTGAGAAAAATATATTAACCCAGTAAAAAGTTTTTCATCAAGAGCCCATATCCGTATCTAAGGCAGATAACAATGTCATCTATGAGTTACTATTTGCTCAAGGTTCTGAGCTACCACAAAATGTATTTGTATTGTCTAAGACAATTTGTCTCTATCATGAGTAAATAAAAAGTTATAGGCGTTTCAAAATGTCAAATATTGGATTTGAAGACCCTACAACCTCCTTAATGTTTTCCGTGCCTTATAAATAGACTAGAGATATATTTCCACCGTTGTTTGACATTTCAAATGTATGATATTATTCATCTTTCCTAAAATTTCAGGAAACTTGATTCTTGCTATCATTCCAGGTAAAACCATCAGAAGTGGCGGTAACAATTTCAAAAACCCAGCAAAAATGGTTCCAGATTGGGTATGAAATAAATTTTTCCCCGCAAGTGTCCGCTGAACAATCACTTGATCAGTACACCAGTACCAAATACTAGAAGCAGATTGGCCGACAATAAAGGAAAGCCAAGGCATTTCTGGGTCGTCAATACTTTGCAGAAGTTTGAAAGATTTATCGGTTGGAATATTCATACAGGCAGTGTTTGCAGTATTGTTAAGGCTTTCTGAAATCAAAGAAACATCGACCACCGCAGATAGGTATTTACTCTGAATTATAGTTGAGAAGATTTGGAATAAAGAACTTAAAAGGTAAAAAAGGGTACAAATTTAATTGGCTCATTTTGTAAAGAATTTTTTGAGTGATATCTCTTTAACGAAATTATCCTGATTTTGACCTGTACATCATTTTTGAGTCATATTTATTGCATTTGATTAATTACTAAAATTCCCAAAAAAATTAAATTTGCGGATTGTCTGTCCGGTAGTTTTTACAAAAAATTAGGATTTTTCGTAATAAATTTGACGAAATTTTTCTGTGTAGCGCGCTTCAAAGCCAAAACCTTTCTAAAAAATCTCGGCAAATTTATTACGAAAAATCCTAATTTTTTGAAGAAACTACCGAACAGACAATCCGCAAAATCCAATAAAAATCAGGATAAATTCGTCAAAGAGATATAAGATTGATCAATTTACGGCATTTACGACACATTTTACGTAAATTCAAAACTTTCAAGTGTCTTAGATGCTAAAAACAGACATTTGGCCAAAACCTACGGATTTTTTTTTCATTATTGGAAAGAAGTTTGTCTAAACTTTACGGTAGTTTAGTCCTTTATGACGGTATTTTTTTGTTCTTGTAATTTTCTTGGACATAGAGCGAAAATTCGAAAAACAATTTCAACCGAATTTATGGCGACGTTTTCTTGCGTAAAAGAAATCAAAAAATCTTGATTTCAAATAATCTATTATGCCGTATATTATATAATTTATATATATCCCTTTATTGCCCTCACCCAAAGATTTGGTCCCTCAAAAACACGGGGGGAGGGTGAGAAAACGACGCGTCATTTGAAAACGCGTCATCCAATTTAGTTCTTAGATAGCTCAAACTGAGCACAATTATCTAATTAATATAAACATTAAAAATTGTTTCTAATAGAACGAATGTTTTTATTTTTTTTTCTAGGATTACTGAAATTGTTTAATTATTAGTTTTTTTTAAATAGAAACAAAGGTCTGAGAAAAAATAGAAACAATGGTCTGATTCGGACCACTCTTTATTTTGTATTATTCACTAGATATTTGTGCACAGTTTGAGATATCTAAGAACCTAATCGGCTGAGTCGTTTTTGAAAACCCCGTTGTTTTCTCACCCCCGTGTTTTTAAGAGACCAAATCTTTGGGAGAAGGCAATAAAGGGATATTGTTTATATTAGACAGTCTATACTCTTAGCATTCAGTCTATGGCATAGACTCTATGCTGTGATTATTTTTTGGACCCAAACCTAGGATACTCGAGCAAAAATTTAGATTCGAAGTATTTCTCAAGGCTCCTCCATTATCAACAAATTGTATTATACATATATATAAAAAACATATACAGTATCATAAAGACATTTTTTATAGTTTATATCAAGAATTGATTCATCTTCTTATCTAAATTCTTCCTAGTCTCACACAATTTTTTGGGTTCGTCAATTTTGTCCGAGTCAAGACCTCATGGTGGGCGCTAAAAAGTTAGCACCTTTTCGAGGGGTATCTCAGATACCGTATTTGAAACGAAAAAGGCGGAAGGCGAAAAAAAAAGAAAATTTTAATTATTTTAAATGCCAAGAGCTCCGAAATTGATTTTTCAATCTGTTTCTCGATATCAGCTTTGATTTCCTTAATTGTCATGGGTTGGGTCACCCTACTAGGGTGCATTTCAAAAACTACCAGAGAATTTTTAAAATTAATGAAATATTGTTGGATGACGATTGTTGGATGTGACTACAAATTTTTTATGATTACAATTTTCTAAAAATATTCAGATTTTGCAAATTAAATTTTACAGAAATATTATTGCGAAAAACAGCTTTAATTTTACGCTCAAAAAATATGTTTTTGAGGTTCTGTAAATAAGCAACAAGTGTGAAAATCTTAACTCTCAGAATTGTAGACTATTTCTGGACCCATAGAAACATATGGTCACGCGTGACCATGCTGTTTACATCAAGCATATAACCTAAGATTAATCATTAACATACATTTTTTCTTTGTTGATAATATAATTTAAATAATTTGCTACAGTCCTATAAAAACAATTTGTGATAAAAAAATAATAAAGGCATCAAATGTGTATAAATACTCTCCTTTTTCACGATTCTCACAATTAAGTGCATAAGTAATACAAATAAAGGCTGAATTTGACATTTTGAAATTGTAAGTATTAAACCGCCAACACTTTGCCTCTTCTCTGTGTAAAAAACAATTCAATGTTTTATCCAAATTTTCTTGAAAAAAGAAAGAAAAGAAGATAAAAACAATTATTATTGATGACTAGTTTGAGATGACGCGTCATGACGGGTCGAATTGATTTTTTTCATAGTCATTTTTGATCTATTGAAACTTAATCAGTAAGTCGGAAAGATATGGTAGTTCCAGTAGTATCTTAGGTCTGAGAACTCGAAATCGTTGAATCAGTATTTAAATACATGTTGGTGATAACTTTTATATACAAAACACATTAAACGATTACGGTAATTTCAAATCAAGTGACTCAAATTTATTAAAAGAAAATGAGCATAAACTTCTAAACTTTTTTAAGTAGTTGTTATTTCATTACACGCATATTCATAAATCATGTGTAAAATAATTTAAAAAATGGTTTTGAATAGTCATAATCAATCCTTCCTTTCTTGAAAATTAAGATCACGTGACGTTTTGGGAAAATGCCGTTATGTTTAAAATTCTTAGATTATGTGTTTATTTTTCCCGAAATTTTGTCGGCGTGAAGGGGGTTGTGGGTGTAAATAAAGCGAGAGTTAAATAAAATTGTTTCTTTGTTCTCGAATCGTTGGAAAAAAACTATTATGAAAAAAGATAACGCTCTGATTGGACAAAGGGACGCAGAAGAACCAACCCACGCACTGCATTATTGTGTTGTTATTTTTTTTCTCTCACCTGTGCATAGAAATTATAGAATGCATCCGTTTTTGACGCTAAAAACCAACAGAGAATTCCTTTTTCAACTTACGAGAATTTTCGCAGACGTCATACAATTCATAAATAGTATGTTTTATCCAATTTGAAGCAAAATTGACCGAGACTAAACAGATTTTCTGAATTTCATTTTTACCGCCTAAAAATCAAAGGAGATTTTTTTTTCGACCAGACGAATTACCAACTATTTGAAAACGTTGTACTTTCACGAAAATTTTTTGTTTGAATCAATTTGAAGCAAAATTGACCGAGAATTAACAACTTTTGTGAATTGAGAACATATTTTTATCGGTTTTTCAGTACGGCACTGGTGAGCCACCCTTCACCAGAATCAAAAATTTACTTGCAGTTGATACAGAAGGTTTTAGTCTCCAGTATTTTTTTTTCTCATTTATTATTATCTGCCCGTTATCGACCCTTCCAGTCTAGCTGGAGGAGAGGGCTATTTAACCAGCAATTCCAACATTCTACATCCACAAACCCCTTAAGGGGGTAGCAGCGATGTGGCAGATTGGTACATTTTTTCGAAGTGATTTTTGAAAGAAAAAAAAATGTGACAAATTTTTATTTTATTTTTTATCTAAAATGAAAGTGTTCATACTTGCAAACGTTTATATTTTTAAATTTTTTACATACTTAAGGGAGTACTGGTCGCATTTTAAGGCCAAAAACAGGGTTTTTCAGCGTCGCCTCAATGAAATACTAGAAACAGCACGAACATATCGATTTCAGTTTAGGGATAATTGAACATTAATCTTGCTTCCACAAAACACATCGGAGGCCTCTGATTAGCCGACCAATCAGGAACGACCTTTCAAAAGTGGCACTATTTTCACTTCAAAAGCCTACTCCTCCCTGAGTTTTGAAGATAGAGAATACTTTTATAGCTTTTATTGACCACAGAGAACGTGGGCAGAGCCCCTAGTCGAGTTTTACTCAAAAAAATTTCATCCGGCGCTTAAATGAGCAAAAAACTTTTTTTTTTTTTTTT
>SCLH01000074.1:190495-240550 GCA_004367855.1 Oikopleura vanhoeffeni | reverse complement strand
ATACTATTAGCGACATTTCAAATTGTTCGCGCCCGTTGATTTTCAACGTCCCGCTTCTGATTGCCCGGAATAAAAGGAGAAGTTAATGTTTCTCACAATTTTGGCGCCCCCCGTAAAAACTGAGCCCACCAACAACAATCACTATCCTCGATTTTTGAAAAAAACTTGTTAATAACTAATCGTGATCAAAAAGCAAAATGGCGCAGGAATTAAAATTAAAGTTTTTTTTTCCTTTCCGATTTACCATTAAGTATGTCAAAAAATCGGGGAACTTATGGTATGGTGTAATGTTGATCAATAAAGCTTC
Source organism: Oikopleura vanhoeffeni (assembly GCA_004367855.1). Lineage (NCBI taxonomy): Eukaryota > Metazoa > Chordata > Appendicularia > Copelata > Oikopleuridae > Oikopleura > Oikopleura vanhoeffeni. The sequence continues at coordinate 240,243 of SCLH01000074.1, read as the reverse complement.
AAAAAAAAAAAAAAAGAGGTTTTGGAAATGTCGCTATCGAATAGTGCCAAATAAGTAGCGGGAAACACTGGGACAGCAAAGGTGGCTTTTACCGCGGGAATAAATTTAGGGTCGGTTAAAAATTATTACAACGTTGGCTAAATAGTACTTAATTTTGAAAAAAGATAAATAGCGTCTAAAAGGTTTTAGATTTAAAATTTAATTGAAAATGAAGGATCTGGAAAAAAAGTGAAAGGAACAGAATCTGAGTTTCTTCGGTTTAAAAGAAAGGCATATTGTTGTCATCGAATGATCAAATGGGCCAAAAAAAAGCTATCTGTCAAAGCGACATGTTAACTGCGCTGCTAAAGCTGCTGAAAAAAAAGACTCTAAAGCGAAAATGCTGAGGAAAATGCCACAGATGGCTCTGAGTATTCTGCATGCGCTAAGCGGCTAAGCGATCAGGCTGCTCCGATTGCCGATACTCTTTGATTCCCGAGCTTGTGAAAAGAGCTTGAAATGTTAATTTAAATAAAGGATAGAGAATCTTTGCATTCTCAAAAGATAATTTTTTTAGGCGCGCCAAAACCCCCTGTTTGTAGTTGGATATAGATCGGCGCTGAGATGCGTCCTTTTGATGGAGAAAACAAAAAGTAAGATTAAAAGTGTGAAAAGATAAATTTTTTTTGTGTGAAAGCAAGTGTCCCAGTCCTTTGAGCCTACTTACAAAAAAATCAAAGCACATTTTTTTCGAATTTTTGCTCTTGGGTCCTCAAAAAAAATAATATTTCGAGTTTGAGGTCGAAATCTCAAAATGTGTCTGAGAATACTGTTTGTATTTGTATGAACTAGCTTAGAAAACAAATTGAATGAATTTTATAGATTTTCCTAGGAGGAGATAGTTTTTCCGACAGATAATTGCCAAAAACGGTGGTTTTTCCCACATTCTAGAAAAAATATAGCGAAATTTGAAAAATTTGCCCTAGATAAAGTTTGGCCTACCACTTTTACAAGTTATTTCAAAATTAAGGCCAATTTAAACATAAAACCTAGGAGGAGATAGTTTTACTATTTTAGCTTAGCTCCTCTTGTGTCGCTTATATGTGACGGAGTGTATGCATACAAAAAAATTGAGAGTTGTTTTTCACAGGATAAAGGATAGTTCTACAAGATGGCTAATCTGAGTATTATCTTCTTAGCCCAGTATGGCAAATTTCTTATCGATAAAATTCAATTCCAGCGACCAGTACACCCTTAATTCTAATTTTTTTAAGAACCTTATTGAAAATAAGTAGAGACGATTATTACCATAAAGAATTTCAACCTCAAAAAAGAAAAGTGGAATTGTTCCAGATATGGTCTCCGGTGATACAAATGGTATAATTGGAGGATTGTTAATGGAGGAAGGGCAAGTTTGGCGATCGCATAGAAAAATTTTGTCCAAATTATTACATTTGAATGTATTGGAAACATATATTGAAAATATGGATGACTCAGGAATAAAGTTGATAATTTATTTTTATTATTTCGAAAATTAAATCTTAATTTGAAACAAAAAGTTTTTCAGAGTCAAAAATGAGTGCTGATGTAATTGCCGAATTTTAAAGGCACTTTGAGTCACTGGATTTTTAAGTCACTTTATTTTGGTATAATACCACCATTGCGATAAAGTTTTGCGATTGAATTATAAACAAAGGATTCACCATGAACCGAGAGCTTTAAGGGGTGGTCGTCGCTAAAAAGCTGAAGACCGAAGATTTCAATAGTGAATTGCCGGAGTAGTACAGAGTTGGTTCGAAATCGGGACCCGATAATCGGGTATCAATTCACTAAAAATTGACAAATTTGAATTTATTATATACAAAATATTTTCGAAACCATTAAAGTGCTTGTTATTTTTATAAAAAGCAATTAGAATGAGAAATTATTTTTTGGCTTCATTAAAAGGGACGACTAACCACTTGATTCAAAAAAATAAAGTGATATTAACAGACCCAAGTACGTTTATTGAAGAAGAATTTTGTCTTTTCCGAAGAAGAATTTTTCACTATCTGATGTACCAGTCAGTCAAAATCACCCGGTAGCGCCGAGATTTTTGCCGAGAAAAATCCGAATCACTGTATATCCGTTTAAGTGATATAATCACGAAAATATCATCGCTACCGGTGAATTTTGAGTGACTGGAACATTAGATAGTGACAAATTCTGAGAAATTATGTTACATAACTTATTTAAGTATAATTTATTTATGTAACAAAAAGCGTTTCCTGGAATTCAATTTAAAAAACTATGAGTCTATTTTAAATATAACCAGCACTAGACTCTAATGACTAGAGACTAGTGACAAGAGACGAGAAAAAATTATTTGACAAATAATGTCACTGAATGAAGAGTCCTCCGGCTCTAGCGCTGTCTATGGTTAAAATTGACCAGTGGTTCATAAAACACTTACTAGAAAACCGCCTATGAAGTTTTTTTTGAGAATAAAAATTTCCAGAAATATCAATTGGATGGTTCAAATTTACTCGTTAATTTTGCCTGACTGATGCATTAAACAGTGACCGAAAATCTTACATTTTAAGAGAAGTTCATTTTTTTGTAAAAACTAGAACAATCCAATGACCGTATAAAAACTCTCTCGGCGGTATCGCAATGAAATCAATTCAAATTTTTTGTTTACAAAATTGCTTATGTCAAATCGTCAAGATTTTATAAATGATTTCAAAATTTCAATTTCAAATAAGTTCGTATTTTTGTAAAGAAGCTGACTGAACACGATGGATTCGTTGACACAAACACTATAGCGACGGCATCTAGCAAATTGACGTTCGAAGTTATTTGTAAATGTGTGATGGGAATGGGGTTTCTGATGAAAAATTTATTTTAATTAGCTGGTATATAATTAACCGGTATATCCTTTTATTGCCCTCTTCCAAAGATTTGGTCCCTCAAAAACACGGGGGTGAGAAAACAACGGGGTTTTCAAAAACGACTCAGCCGATTAGGTTCTTAGATAGCTCAAACTGTGCACAGATATCTAGTAAAGTATACAAAATAAAAATTGGTCCGAATCAGACCATTGTTTCTATTTTTTCCCAGACCCCTGTTTAACAAAAACGAATAATCAAGCAATTTCACTACTCTTGAAAAATAAACAAATTGGTCCTATTAAAAACAATTTATAATGTTTATATTAATTAGATAATTGTGCTCAGTTTGAGCTATCTAAGAACTAAATTGGATGACTCGTTTACAAATGACGCGTCGTTTTCTCACCCCCCCGTGTTTTTGAGGGACAAAATCTTTGGGAGAGGGCAATAAAGGGACATTCGAACATAAATAGTCGAAAATACTCCGAATTCATATTGTTACCTTACCCTAAACTTTGAGAAAAAGTACTATTAAAACGTGAGCGGTTTGCGTAGGTTGTATGTCTTTAGCAGTTTCATGAAGAAATAGCAATTGTTTTCCTGTGAGAGTACTCTCCTTAGGATTCGAAGTTTTTTCTCTTGTAATTATCATCTCTGCTATGAAAATAACAGATACCAAGGGCCAAGCTAAGTTATCAACTAATACTTTAACAAGAACTACAAGTTTGACCAAGGTTACTTTTTTATTAGATTAGGTACATTTGATAAGAAATTACAGTTAAATCGCAGGTTTTATAACATTGTAGACCACTAGGTGGTAAACAGTCAGGTGGTCAGTTAACCGTAAACTTAACTGACCGTAAGGGTTATTTACTGAAAATTAAGATTGAGTTTGATGATTTATAAGAGCTGATAATATCCAGGAAATACTAAATTTTATCATAATTGAATATCCCTTTAGGAGAAAGATTTTAATTTTCTAGTTTGGTCTAGTACATTATATACGTTAAGTAGTACCAATGTACTAGATCAAACCAGAAAATAACAATCTTGGAAAAATAACCAGAAATAACACGAACATATCATTTTCCCAACCTAAGTCCATTTTGAAAATGCTTACTAACTCTTTACCGCGTGTTCGAATCCCACTAATGTTGTCGTAGTGATTTTCTTGAGTATTATTATAGGCAATGGTGCTTGATATTGGGACCGCCAAAGTTGATCGGTAAATCACTCAGACAATCACTCATAAGCATTTTTAAGATAGACTTAGGTTGGGACAAATATATGGATTTTAGTTTTCAAATATTGAAGCAAAAATATTGCTTCAAAAAACGTATCGTTGAGCCCTGGTTTGCCGACCAATCGGAAACTAACAGTGATTAGATTTTTTCTTAAACATTCATCAACTTCCTAAGTTTTGAAGATAGATTAAAAATTTTAAGTTGCTGTTGAGCGCAAAAAACGTGCGCAGAGCCTCAAGGTCCGTTACATCTAAAAAATCATGCACCGCTGAAATCGGCGGAAAACCGTTTACTTCCTTCATTTTCAGGGTCTCACAAAAAATTCATCAACTCTCCAAATTTTCACCACATAAACTTAAAAATTATACAAATGAGACACTGAAGAGTGCGTCCAAAGCCCAAAGGTCCACAATTTTCATTTTTGTCTCTTCTTTGTTCAGAAATAACGATTTTAATTCTTAAAATTTCCCAATTTCGACATAATGGTGATTTAAAAATTTCTAATTACGATTAAAATAGTTTTTTGGTGACCAAAGATAATAAAAAGACTGCTGATCTACATATTTTTGTCCATATTTTCAGAAAAAAACATTTAATTATAATCTAGAAAATTTTACGTCTTCGTCTTTAAATATGACCTGTACTTTTTTAAACCGTTAAATTTCCTTTGTTATAGATTTAAAACTATTTAATAAAAAAAGACCCATAAAAGGTGAATTTGAAAATGAACTCAAGTATCGACCGATTCACATTGTTCAATTCAATCGTCAGCCTGACAATTCTGCAATGAAATAGAGCGATATACATGATAAAATTGATCAAGTTGCTACCATACGGCGAAGATATATTAACGTGGATTCATCCTTCTGCTGCGCGAAGGTTTTTCAAGTTTTTGATCACAGATACATTTTTTAAAGTTTAAATCATTTATAGCATTCGGTAACTTATTTCTCGATATGGAAGAGAAATGTAATAATTTTTTGAAATTTTAACAAGAAAATGTTTCAAAAACACAAATTGTCGGAGAAAGTGCCTATAATTCAGCTTGAAATTATTCTTGAATTTCCTTCGAAAATTTCAAGCCAAATGATAAATAATTTCAAAAATGGTTTCGCACTTTTTGATATTCTCCTGGTGAAATTTTGACTTTTTGCGCACAGATCAATTAATTCATGATTTTGTGGTATTTTAAAAATCAGCTACCAAAAAACATTTGTCAGCCCCACCTCAGTTAAAAATGTCAGCGGTTTTAATTACTGGGAGTTCTGTGGATAAAAATAAGTTAAATTTTGTTCTAATATTCAAAGTCATATATCCCTGTCATATATCCCTTTATCACTTTTTGGTTAGATTGCGTAGCCACAACGTTAAAAACACAAGTTAAGGGTGTGGGTGTCGCAGATTTTGACAGTTTACCGAAGCTATTTGTGGATAAACAGCAGAGCTGATATCGAAAAAACTTTTGCATCTTGAAGAAAACTCTTCGGTATTGTAATTTAAACAGTAATCTGATCATCACCTACGCCTACACTTTTAAAAAGCCTCCTAAAAACACTCAATACGCATTTCTCTTCATTTTTACCATTTTTTATTATTTTTTTTGTGTCAGGCTCCAGAAGAAGCCTCACACATAATGCAAAAGCGCCCTTTCTCGAAATTTGCTTTTGGCGGCCGAAAAACGAAAACAACAATTATTGATTAATTATGATGTTAATTGAAAGTCCGCTGATTTGTTTTTTTTGACCCTACCAAGTTAAAAAATTGCACCAAATCCTTAGAGGGTGTTGAAATTACAAAAAAAAATATTTTGAAGCATTGTCAAATTTTTTTTGTTTCTAAATTTTGTCAAAATTCAAAATAAAAATAAAGTTGACATAGACCCCAAGAGACGCCAAATCAAAATTTCAAAAAAACTCTTTATGTTTTGTCAAACAAGGCCTGTGCTTTCAGATGCAGTATGAGACAAAACTGTATTCCTAAAACTGGTGGAGGAGATAGCTTTTGCCTGAGCCTCCCAACTGACCAATTCAAGATTTAGGCTAAATGAAAAGTTGACATGGTGATATATAGTTAGTAGAAAATTCAAATAATAGTTTTTGAAGGAAAATTCATCCTATTTGCAATTGACTGTCACTCAGCTTGTTTTTTTTTTAAGAAAATGTTTCTCTATTTAATTGTTATTTTCTACAATCATCTATTTTATTTCTTTAAAAAAATATTTTTTCGTTTATTATTAAAGAGTCAAAACAAAACGAATCACAAAAAACTGGCTAATTTTGGTTTTATTTTCAGACCGGTTAAACGTGCTAATGTATTTTTAGAGCAAAGACTGGCAAAAATTCGAGATGATTATGTTTATGAGTGCCTTGCAAAAGCAGTGAAAAAATTTCAAATGAACAGGAGTCCTCCGATCTCTCAACATTATACTCAAGTCAACAATAGACGATGGAACACCAGCTTTCACAAAACAAGAAATGGGATGTCGGAACATTAAAAAAATACCCTTCCATTTTGTAGGGAGTCACGCTATGGGCCCACCGGATTTTTAAAGGAAGTTAAATTTTAGCCGGTTCTTCATGTATTGATGTGACGGAGGTAATTTTTGACGAGATCTCACATCCACGTTTTAGTGCGGAACTTAACTCGGTAAGACCGCAGTTAAAGATGACTCAGCTGCCCGTACGGCTGTGTACAGCCGTATTATTGAAAGTATCATTATTTTTTTTCATCGAGGACTGACCAATTAAGGTTCCTGTAAACAATTATCTGTATGATTAAATTTTTTGGCCACAAAAATTATAAATTTTGGCAAAAAATTTATAATTTTTGGTAAAAAGTTTCAGCTGTTACACTTGGGTGACATGATTTCATTGTGTGTATAGGGTCGGAAACCCGTTTTAAAGTCGGCTAGGTCTGTGCACAGCCGTACGGGCGGCTGAAGAGTTACAGTTTTAAGCGCGAGGCTCCAAATTATTTTCTGTGCAGGAAATCGACGTTTGACGGATATCATCTTTAAAGATTACTTTAATAGATACGTTTAATTTTTGTGTACAAACAAATAATATGTAGACACGGAGCCCGCGGGGTATAGTAAGCTTATTCTTCACAACAGTTTCGCACGGTTTTGTAAATAAACAGTTCCACTTACCGATTTGAAATAATTGAAATATTTTTATTTATTCCTTTTCTATTTCGAGAATGCAATGTGTAGAAATTATCGACCTTTTTTTATAACCTGAAGTTTCAGGACTAACTCTATTTGTTGGAATAGACATATAACTTAAAAGTTAAATAATATGTTCGTAACCACACAATATCAACGCGTCCTGACACCTAAGATTTGGACAATTTTCGTCAGGACGTTTGAGAGTGTCAGGGGAGTTTGAGAAACTGTCAGGAGTTTAAAGAACTGTCAGGACGTTTGTTGTTCAGGAGTTTGAGTATGTGGTGTAATCTAGAATATTTATTTGCACAAAAGGCAGGAGTCGAATTTTCGCATTTCCTCGTGTTTTTTTCGCAATGGTTGGCGGGTTCCAGCTCAAAAAAAAATGCAGGAACTCAAGACTATTTCGATATTTGTGCTAAGAGAGTGACCTTTTTTCAAATCTACAATGGCTTTTTCTAATGAAAAAGCTTTATACATTTTATTTGCCGGCCATGACACACTGCTTCTGCAATAACTTGGTTTACTGTACAACCTCGGAGCTCATCCTGAATGGCGAAAGGAAATCGAAATGAATTCGAATCTGATTGGACGAATTATTAACAACAGACTTTAAAAAAATTTCCCGTCACAGATGCATTTATCAAAGAAACAATGCGTTTAGTCATATTGTTGATGTTTATTTGCCAAGAACAGTTTTGGTAATTATTTAATTTTAAGCCGTTTGTGAAGTGACCGAAGAATATATTAAAAGGGGGTACTGATCAGCTAGTTTTTATTAGCCTTTAGGGGCGTTATAAATGCTTCAAATTAAATTGTGAGTGGTAAAATAACCACTTACAATCAATAATAAAAAAAAATTACGAAATTTTTAATTTTTTTCTTTTTAAAAATTAACTTGAAAAATAACATTCGTTAGAATTTAACGTTCTGATCAGTTTTTCCCAGGCTTTTTTTTAGCCTACTCTCAAAATAATTGAAGCACATTTTTCGGAAACTTTTTCACCTGACCTAGAAAAATTCATATTTTTAAGATTAGATTGAATTTTCAAACAGGATTTCCTACAGTAGTTTATATTTGTTCAGTGGTAGCTTTTGCCAGAATTTGACTGGATTCCTAAGTTTAATCTAGAAGGAGATAGATTTTCCGACGACAAATGTCCAAAAAACGGTGGACTATTGCATATCCTTTTCCGAACGGAACTCCATCTCAAAAACGCTTACTATCTCTATAGCGCGTGTTCGAATCCCACTGATGTTGTCTAAGTGATTGTCTTAGTGATTGCTTGAGTGATTACACATCGATAAAATTTAGCGGTTCCATTATCAAGACCCTTGCCTATAATCATAATCAAGATAATCACTAAGGCAACATGAGTGGGATTCGAACACGCGCTATAGAGATAGTAAGCGTTTTTGAGATGGAGTTCCGTTCGGANCTTCGGCTTGAACTTGAAATTGAAAATAATGAACAAACTCAATTGCCTTCAGATTCTGATTCTGATTAATTAAAACTTCTTATTAATTACTTTTCTGCGTACCGATTTATTCTCGTTTTTCTATGTATTTTAAACCTCTGCAATAAATTGTTTATTTGCTCCCTAACAAAAGCTCCCTCATTTTCGAGTCAAAAACACAATCTAGCAAAAACCGAGGACGGTTGGTGCGTACCCCCGTTCCGTTCGGAAAAGGATATTGTAGAAAAAATATAGCACTTGATGAAAAACATTTTCCCAAAAATGTTTGGCCTAGTTATTATAAAAGTTATATCAAAGTTTCAGTTATGACTCTTTGTTTTGCTTATGTATCTAGGAGTGTATGCATACAAAAAAGTTTTGACACATTTTAAAAACTAGCTTTACAAGCTGACCAATCTCAATAATATCCTCGAAGCTCGGTAAGACTATTTTTTATCGATAAAATTCGATTTCAGCGACCAGTAGCTTCTTAAATGTTTAAGAGCTAGACGATAATTCAAACATTTTCGAGACCACATAGACTTCAAGACTGTAAATTCTGAGAAGGTTTTGAATCTATGATCAGTTATTCTCATTTTTTGTTTTAATAGCTTTTGAAGAGTTAATTTTTGACTGAAGAACCAGAGTCCAGCAATAGCTTTTTCACTAAAAACACTTTTTTAGAAAGATGTGCAACTGCCAGATGGAAGAGTTTTTCCAAAAAATTTGCAATTTTTCGTTGATTTCGCCTGTTTGATGCTTGACGAAGATTATTATAAGAACCCAAATGAATTCAATCCTCAAAGATTTTTGGACACTGAATCTGAAGGTTGATATATGTTTCCTAAATATTTATTTTTAGTTTATTCCGGCTGATATTCTCATTCCAACTAAAGTGCCTATCCGTAGTAAATAGGGTGTTCACATCGTCGCCATTTTGGCTTTTATGAAAAACTTATCTGATAAAGTTCTTAGATAGATCAAAATGACCGCAGATTTCAGAAATATCGATGATCCATAAATTATGGACCATAATTAGGGTTCGGACCGGGAGAACCATGGGCCAAACTAAAAGGTTTCGTGAGTGTTCTTTGACTTTACACACGTTATCGTTACCAATTAAAATGACCCAAATGATAACAAAAAAAATTTGGGGCCCTTAGTGGTCAGAAAATTACTCTAGAAAACTCCTTTTTCTGTCTTCAAACTCGATAAAAACGGCGTAAATATTGACTTTTTTCTCAATTAAAAACAGCAAGAGCGTGACCGCATCAAAATTTGGGTTGAGATACAATAAAAGTTTTTCGAAAAATTTTGAATAAAAAAATTTTTGGTCAGTTTAGGAAAAAATTTAAGTGTCGAAAATGACAAAAATGCGTAGGCGGAAAAATGTATTTTGATGAAAATATTTCGCTCAACGTAACCCAACGTTCAGTTTTCAAATTCTACATTAGAATTTTTATTTTGTTTTTAGTTGAATTCAGTCGTTTAAATATTCAAATTTTTCCTGGTCCGAACCCTAATCATAATGGATCCAAATATTTCCGTTTATATAATTTTTTTTTAAAACAGAAAATTAACCAATGGGCGATTCGAACCATTTTTTGTCAGATTTTAGTATAAATATTATTGAACGTGGATGCACTACTGACACCTCATTAACTACTGGAAGATACATTGATTGAGATTAATACAAAAAGAAATATACAGAATGAATTTTAGCTTTTGGAGTTTTTTCCGGGGAGATTGAAACGCCCCTTAAATAAATTAACCAAGTCGCGCTCTGATTGGCTATGCGTAAATCTCCTCGGGGAAAACCCCAAAAGCTAAAACACTTTCGATACTAGTATAATATTTTTTCGAATATACTGTTTATCCTTTTTCCAACCTAAGTCTATCTTAAAAATGCTTACTATCTTTATAGCGCGTGTTCGAATCCCACTAATGTTGTCTTTAGACAAAAGTGATTGTCTTGAGAATAATTATAGGCAAAGATGCTCGATATTGGGACCGCCAAAGAGAATCATAATATTGTCTTTGGTTTTTCGAGACATGTTATATACCTTCTTTTTAATTTATAAAAACTAAAAAATTTATAAGCTTTCGATGTATTAGATCATTTTCAAATTGTTTCGACTCGAAGTATTCCAAAATTATTTTGAGCGCAAAAATTATTTTTTGTTAGCCTGCGAGAATAAATTCTCATACTTTTTATTCTGATTTGAAAATGATCTAATACGTCGAAAGCTTATCAATTTAATGAATTAAAAAAAAAGTCAATCATAATATTATTTGCTTTCGAAAAATATGTGATGGTCCAATAAAAAATTATTTTTAAAAGGTAGGCATTTCATATTTAAAATTTATAAGATTTTTATGTAAAAATAGTTCTCTTTTATCTATTTAAAAAAACTTAATTTAAGAAATTCGGCTTCATGATTCAAAATGAGTTAAAAACCGTTCGAGAATAAAACTATTTCCGTGATATCGGAACATAGAAAACTGAAAAATATTTTGCTGAATTTTGTCGCCCCGTATACTGATCAAATGATTATTACAGAATTTTTAATAAATTTATATTTTTTGACTTATTACCAACAATGCAAAATTGTTTTCCTAAAGTTTTTCATATCAATATCTTAAATAAAAGAGTTTTGTTTTTGCTTCACAGCGATGTTTTAGCAAAAATCAGATTTTCCAGCTACATCAGAGAAAAAAATATAAATTTATAAATTAAATGCAGTTTCAGAAGTAATTCCATCTAACACAAAATTGTTCGGGCTTCAAAATAAGTTTAATAATAAATAAGGGCGTTTAAAGGGAATGGAATATGATTTTTCAAGGCAAATAAGTGCCGATTGACACTTGTCTGAGTACGGAGTTTTCAATTAATGCGGAGAACACGGGTTAACTTAGAATCACATAGCGTTCAAATGGTTTTAAACAAGTCGATAACTTAGTTAAAAATAACGTAAAGCCCCTTAATAATTTAAAACTTTTTTATTCAGATCATCCCTATTCTTACACCCCATTTGCTGCTGGTCGTCGAAATTGCATTGGTCAAGTTTTTGCTATGCAAGAAATGAAAATAATTGTTTTGCGATGTTCAGCTTTAAAAATAGAGAACAAAGTCTTAGAAATGACCAAGCACAATCGACCTCCTATAAAACTTGCAGGAGGAACATACAGGGTCAAGTCAGGCAGCCTGGAACAAAAATTCACTCCTGAATAATTCAATTTATTGAAAAAAAGTCTAATCAATGAAAAAATTCTCTGTGCTCAAGCATCATTCATCGTAATTATGTTTGTATTCATCAAGTTTAACTTATGAATAAAATAAGAAAGCGAAATATTTTAATATATCCTTTTATCACACTTTTGTTAATATTCCGGCCCTGATTAGCAAACGTAGTGTGTTTTAAAGTAGTAGGGCCGAGATGTTAACAAAAGTGTGATAAAGGGATATGGTTTTTGGTCTTTTCCATTTTTCCAATTTGAATTTTGATTGATTAATTGCATCTTTAGAATTCTCATCACGTTATTCTTCGAAAATTTTTTATCAATTTTTTAAATAAGTTTTCAAGATCCCTTGAACATCGCTGTTTTTTGCAACTTTCAGTTTTATCTATAAGTCGTTTTTTTCATTTTTTATTTTTCGGCATTTTGATTTTAAAAATTGTATTTCAATTTTGAGAATGTAAAAGAAATTCATTCCATACAAAATAATTCGTCATCAGTATTTCCTGCCTAATGAAAAACATATCTTAAATTCGAAAATACTTGTCAGACCAGGGGTCGGCACAAAGAAAATTAAAGCCATATTGTACCGGATCATATCGGCTGGGGGTAACATTTTAACCATACCGGACCAGATCAAATCGGCTGGGGGTGAAATTTCGACTATACCGGACCAGATCGGATCAAAAGGGGGTGAAATTTTTACTATACCGGATCGGATCGAAACGGGGCAAAATTTTAACTATACCGGACCGTATCGTATCGGTTCCGATATGATCCAGTTTTTCCGATACGTATTGGTGAAAAATAAAATTTTACTTTTGTTTACCAAAAAAGAACTTCATATATTGAGTTGGAAAATATGCTGAAAGAAGTTTCAATAAGAAGGAAATTGAATCAGCTCAAAATAAAAAGGTTAAAGAAGCATTACAAAATCAAAGAATTTATTTACTAAACTCTGAAAATAATTTCAATATTCTATGCTCTAATATTAGGCGGCCTAATTTAGGCCCCTTTTTAAAACAATTTATGATTATGATGTTAAAATTAATTTTATCAAAGCCGAGGTTGTTAAAAATGAGGNCTCATAACACAAATAAAGACTGGGATAAATGTCTCGAAATTTTTATTTAGGGTCATTTAAGGGGATCATATCCGAAGCGCTCCTTATCGCTTTTTTCTAGAGTTTTGGAATTTTTGCATAAATATTTTATAGCTAATTTTTCATGAAATTTAATTCTATATTCGATGCATATCAAAGTTTTGGTTTGAGACCATTTTTTTGCATTTTAGTAGATCAAAATTTAGGACGCCCGTGATGCCATTTCCTAGAGTTCTAAAATTCTTGCACAAATATTTCATAGCCATTTTTTCATGAAATTTAATTTTACATTCGATGCATATCGAAATTTTTATTTGAGACCATTTTTTGCATTTGGCGAGGTTTTGTTTTTGGCGAGGCAACAACCTAAATTTTTATTTACTGAATTATAGAGAAGATACTGTAAGTATATTCGAGAAAAATTGAGAAAATATTAATTGACACATTATCTTTCATCTAATTATTTTTTCGTGATTTTACGATCACGGAATATAGTTAGTTTACTTTAAATTGAATTAAAATAAATATTGCGTAGGTTTTTATTAAAAACTGGTCTGGCACCCTAGTGGGCTTGGCTAGTGGATATTTGAATCTAGGAGACCATCAATTGGACCCGCGGACCATATTGGCTGCAGGTTTACTTTTTTGGACTATCTCCACGCCTCTGTTGGTCCCCGATACCTAGGATTGGGGATTTGCGTTGGTGGTCGCACGCCTCCTGGCGAAGTACACTTTACCGCGGGCCATATAATACGTGGCTCGGCGTATAAACCTGGCCAACGAGTGGACTCTTGGGCCAAAAATTATATAAATTACGCATCTATCTAACTTTTACTGAAATAGGAACTTAATTATTAGATTCTATTTAATTAATAAAAAAATAAGTTCTTTTTTTTCATTTCTCATTTTGTAGAAGTATCAACAAATAATAAATATATCATCAATAACAGAGGGAAATAAAACATTAAAAATAAAAATTCTTGAAAATAAAAATTTAAAAAATTAAAAATTATTTTTTTTTGAACTAAGGATTACCCAGAGAAACTACTTGCGTAATTAAATACTAACGTCTAGGAAATATCACTTCTACTATCTAGTATTATTTGTCCAACCAAAATCGTGCTGATTAACAAGTAAATTACCATTGCTGTAACAACAATAGCAATTGCCATAAGTAAAACTCATTCAACAATTTTGTAAGTTGCAGCATAATTTAATAAACTTATTTTATTCTTAAACTATTAAATTTTGCTTTTTTTAGTCAGTAAGTCAATTATTATTGATTATGTCCATTAATAACTTTAGTTATAATTTTATAATGCAAAACATAAATCATGTAACAATCATATTCTTATTCTTATTTCTAAATGAAAATAAGTGTCTGAATTATCACAATTTTCTGTGTTTTTTGGATTTTTTGTATTTTTTGAATCTCTCATTGAGACTAAATATAAAAATAGAAAAAGTCCAAAATATTCAAATTAAAAGCGGTGTTGCTAATACACCTTTTTTCCTTTCTATCAAAACTATTAGTTCTAATCTTTTAAATATCTTTTTAATTCCATTATTAAAACTTTTTTGTTTACAACATTTTTGTATAAATCATTTTCTAAGATCACCTTTTGATCATTTTTTCAATCGTTTTTTAGAACAGAATACACCTTTTTTAAGAACCTTATCAAATGTAGTTGTGTCAGTAAAATCAAGGGATAAGTTAAGGATTAAAGATATAATTCCTATTCTCATTATTATTCTTAGCATTCGGCTATTAATATTACATATAGGATCGAAAATTATAACGTTTAGCTATAAACTAATAAAATACCTTGAATCTGAAATTAATCATAAATTATTATTAGTAAAATTTTTTTCAAATCTATTTCTAGAATTATGTTTATATTTAATTCTATGCCTATTTTTTCTAACAATCAACTACTATTATACTTCTCAACAAACATTCTTTGCGATAAATGCTAGATATGATTGTGATAGTAGTACAAACCTATCTACTAAAATAAATAAATATCATCAATATAGTAATTTAAGTAAAATTTTAATTTTAATTTTAATTTTAATTAAAACTTTTTTGATACAGGAAAAACATCTAATACACATTTTCAAATTTGTTTTCAAAGAAATTTTCAAATATATTCTTAAACTAATGTCAAGGATTGTTTTTAAATTTATTTTCAAAACAGTTTTTAACAGAATTTTATATAACCCTGCCCAATATCTGCTACTAAATAATAACAGCACAAAAATTAACAATAAAATGATTTGTAGATTCTGTGAATCAAATTCAATCGGAAATCTCGAGTCAATATCAATTAAGAATTTTGGAAACAATGGCGTCTCTTGGACCCATGAATCAAGGTATGAGAAAATTGAACCTACTTTCAAATACACAAAACTGTATCACAAACTCATTGAAACTTTCATGCACTTCATCAAAATCATTCCATTAAATACTGCGCATTTCGCTTGGCTATATCAGAAACTTAAGATCTGGCCGGGCGAATTGTGCAGTAAAATAACATTTTTATTGTCAGTGTTTCGGTACAAAATAAAAATAAAAATAAATAATCTGATAAAAATTTCATGTTGTTGTTTGTTTTCTTTTATAAAAAGCACTTTATATGTTGAAAATAATCATACAGTTCGAAAAAATAATAAGAAAAAAAAGTTTTTTTGCATCAATTCATCACACGGCGTCCATCGGTTAATTTGTCTTCTAATGTTCTTACCAGTAAGTTTAGCGGTTAATAATGATGATAGAAGATACAATGGTCCACCAAATAGAAGAAATAATTATGATAATAATTATGCGAATAATCGAGGAAATACTCGAGGTGGTTATCGAGGTGGTCCCAGAGGTGGTTCTCGTGGGGGTGGTTTTCGTGGTAATAATAATAGCAGAAACAACTATCGTGGAAATTCTGATCGAGGTAACTATTACAGTGGTCATGACTATTCTGCATTTTATGAAAAACCTAGGTCTGATTATGATTTCCGTAAAAATTTCAATTTCAAAAAAAGTCCAAGTGAAAATAAATTCTTTAAATTAACTAAAAGTAACAACAATAAAATAGCTATAAAAATTAATAAAAAAATTAATAAAGATACTAAAAAAGTTGTGTTTAATAAATTAAATGTCAATAAATTTCGCAATTGCATACCGACTGCAAATCCAATACCTTTCCTTCATAAAAATAATAAAAATCATCGTAATAAACTTAAAAAGACTCTTCATCATAATATACAAACTCAGAATATAAATTCAATAAACTCCAATTCGACAAAAAAATCAAATTTAAACAATTTTGCGCTCTCTAAATTTGAAAATTCAGGTCGTTATCCAGACAATCAGCGCTCTAATAATCGCGGTTATCATCGAGGAAATGCCCCTGTTAGGGGTCGTGGAAATGATTCAATGCGTGGTCGTGGTCGACCAAATAGTAATAATTTCCGCCCACGTGGCTCTTACCGAGGTAATCAATTCGACAATCAAAATCGAAATGATAATAGAAGAAACTCTTCACAATTCAATAATTCGGAACAAAGAAGCTTTGATACCGAAGCTCAATCTCATTTAGCATTAGAACAAGTCAAAAATTCCCCAGTTAGAAAAGTGTCCAATAATCAGAGTGGGATTATTGTGACCAGCGATGAAAGTGATCTTGAGCAGCAGGGTAGAAAACTGGTTTCGCCAAAAAAAGAAATTTCGCTATTTGAAAAAAAGCGAAATGAAGCCAAAAAAAGATTACAATCGTTTGAGAAACCAACATGGAAAGTTTTTCAAAGTGACACCCTGCCAATGACTGAAGCTGATGACAAAGTAACTCTGTGTCCGGAAACACAATTCGCATCTCAAGGCTGTGATGGATATTGGGATCTCCAAATTTCAATTAAACCGGAAATAAGCGTAGAAGACATTGACATCAGATGTCAATTTTTAGGCCTACGGCCAAAAACTTACACGATTGATTGCGAAAATCATGACGATGTCTGTGATAAAAAGATAACGTTTTCTGGGCCTAAGAGCAAAAGATCATTTATGACATTCTGGTTTGCGTGGGGATCTGAATGCGCTATAATATCAGATATAACGCATATTTTCAGTAATTTTCCCTTCATTACTCATCATCTGGCAAGAATACCAACTGAAGATGATAAAAATGAATGTATTGTTTGGCATTATATCAACAGTTCGAAAGAGCATTTTGATAAAGCAATTTGTTTCATGATCAAATTTACCAACGACCTAGTTAAAGATGGTAAAATTCATGAAACAAGAACTTCCGAAAAACTAGCTCTAACAAATCGGGATTTTAAGAGACATCAAATCCGGGAAATTGCTGATCCTCAACGTAAATCATTGATCAAGGTCAAAACTGAAACAAACCAACTGGATGCGTGGGAAAGTTTAAATGTCCCCTATAACCAAAAATTGAACACAGATTTAAAGGGAAAAGATTACAAAAACTTAAATCTAAAATTACGAATCGCAATTGATCCAAACCTTTTCCAACTAGATGAAAAACAATGGTTAGAAAAAGTTACTGCTATTCGTAATCGATCGAAATATACGGTTCGAAATGATGAAAAAATAACCACTATGGACCAGATATCAAAAATGCGTGAGTTTATTGAAAGACAGAGAGCGAAAAACATATCAAGTGTCAATATTTCCGATAATTTGACGGCTCGTCAAAATTGGCAAGAATTTTCACCAACAAACTATGTTACCAAAGATGACTTTCAAAAGTTTATGGATTCCACGATACAAACTGCCCTGTGGTTGGACACCAGACAAACCATAAGTGAACTGCGATTAACAGAATTGGTCAAAAAAGGCAGTTGTACTAGAAATGCTATCACTGCGTCACATTCAAAGATCATAGATATCATCAGTGATCAATATTCTGCAACAAATGAAGGGATGACAAAATTTGCCAAAAAATTTGCTGAAAAAATTAGTCAAAAAACAGGAATTCAATTCTCGAATGAAGATTTTGTTGATCTTGAAATTAATCAGGAAATTGAAGAGGCAATTGAAAATGGCAAAGAATTGAAGGTAAAGGCCGATGGAAAACTTCAAAAATATGAAAAATGTTATCACTCGATAACGGCTAAAACTATGACAAGTGTCAAAGATATGGAGGATGTCACGGATCGTCAGCAAATAATTCTGTCCAGACTGGCTGAGAGCTCTAAAAAATCTGTTTCGCTTGCACACCAATATTCTCATCTTTCAACCAGCAAAAAGATGAAAATAGGGTCAACCTCTATCGACAGATCAAAAATACAAATGAATGCGATTGAAGTTCAATCAACTGTTCATGTAAATAAAAGAATTAAAAGAAAACGATCTGCTGATAATGAAATGGAGATTGACGAATTAAGTATCCCGAAAAAAATACTTAAGGAGCAAAATAGTCAAGAAATTCCGAATCTTGATAAAATGAACATTACTCCAACTTCACAAGGCGAAATTGAAGAAATGGAATCAAATTTTTCGGAAAATACAGTTTTTAATGCAACTACAGAACATCAGCGATCTATTGAAGAAGTTATTAATGAGATTGATGAGCCAGTTTCAATAAACAAAAACTTAACAAATCTCAGAAATGCAACAACGCTTCTGGTCAAACATATTAATATGTTTGATGAAGAATCGAGTATTGTCAGGGGATTGGTCGATTTTGAAAAATTGAATAAAAGTGCAAAAATAAGAACTGCAAACCTTAAAATGTATTGTAGTAGTATTTCAAAAAATGACTCAGAGGAGTTGGCGAACATTACAACATCTACTTATCGACATTGGTTATACCAGTATAGTGGCAGTATATATGCTGAGTTAAGATGGGTGTTAAAAGATAGTGATATCTGGGACTGGGATGATGAGTTGGAAAAATATCCTAAAAAAGATCTGATTGCCGATTTAATAGATTTTACGGAAGAGGTTGGTCAGCTGCATCTCTTAAAATTAAATCCGGAATGGGCTCTAGGTATCATCAAATATGGAGTTGATATCGATTATCAATTACCACTACCCAGAAACGCCAAGTGTTTTACAAAAGTTATGTCGATTTATACTGATGGATTTCTCCGAAATAAATGGAAAACCTCGAATTGGCGAGATCTTCGAGTTCTGGCCTACTTTTGTTTGCTACATTTTAATGTAATTAAACAAAAAATTTGGGAATACATTGATACAAATCCTGTCAACATGCCAAATGAAGTCATACAAAATGTTGAAATTATCAAAGAATTATATGATTCAGTGGCCTCAAATCAGACTTATTCAAAAATTACAATCCAAGAGAAGAATTTTCAGCCTTCAATTTTGGAATATATTGAAAAAGCAAGAAACGCACGTGAGCAGTTAGGCGCATCGCAAACTTCCGGAAAAGTAAGTGATGCGGACAATTGCCAAAGTGAAAATTTGAATAAAAAATCCGTAAATAAAGTAGTTAATTTTGAAAATGATGTAGAATTGAATAATCCTGAAAATTTTGAAAATTTCGTAATAAATGAAAATCATGATATGTCAATATCTGAAAACATTGATTGTTATGATACGGAAGCAACTCTCAAAAATAATTCATATCCAGATCAAGATTATTTTTCATCAGATAAAATTCCACCAAATTATGGTAATTCTCTAAATGACCAGAATGTTTTAAATGAACAAAATAAGAATACCACTATTTTTATTGACGAAAACATTGAGAAATCCGATAAAAGTAAAATTTACCCCATAATCAATCTAAGTCAACATAGTGATCAACATTCTTTAAATGATCATAATGATCATAAAGTTCTTAATGAACAATTGAGTGAAAGAGTTTTAAATGATGAAAATAATGAAAATTTATCAGCTTTTGCTGGGGATCTTGAGAACTTTGTTAATAATTTTGACAGGATCTTTGAATCCTCCAGTGATGAAAATTTGAGCAATCATGAGACAAAAATAAAAAACATAAGCTATAAAAAATTGAATCAAAATTTTAAAAATAGTGTCGATAGATTGCTAGAATCTTCAAGTAGCGGTGGTGATGTAGGTGATAGAGAAAATTTGGTAAATTTAAATGCTAGTCTAGAAAATCTCAAAGATGATCTATTAGAAAAAAAGCTAGATCTTAAATCAGCTGCTTTTCACAATGAACTAGCTGGAGCTATGGAAATTGATAACTTAATGTCCAAAGAAAATAGATTTAAATTTTACGGTGACTTTTTTGATTACGATAATATTACTGATCCAGATAAGTTAGCCATTTATGATAATTTGAGAGTACGTGAGCAAGAACTTTATAAATCTTTTAGTAATGATGAACTACGCGAAACATTATCTCTCAACCCTGACAAAACTGGATCCAAGGAAAGGTTTAGAAAAAACATAGGCAAAGTAGAAACTGACTATGACAAAGGTCATTATTTTTCTAATTACAACTCATACAGAGTTATTACAAATCCAGAAGTTGAGCTAAACCTTCCTGAGTCCACATTAGTTAATTTTCCCGTCCCGTCAAAAGTCCTAAAAATTCCTGATTATATCAAAGATGAATATTTTAAAGAAGCTCCTCCAGCAACTGTTCACTTCCTTAGTGACAATTCATCATCAATCTCCCTTAAAGAAGAAATGTTAGAAAATAATGAAAATTTAGTCAATAAATTAAAGAGTGAAGCTGTACCATTTTTATTTGTTAATATAGGAAAAGTCAATTCGAATAAATTGAATGATTTAGTGAACTCTTATCCTGAAGTTAAATTCTTTGCAATTTCCGAAGTAAGGCTTAGTAAAGGATATATTGATTCTGGGAAACTAATCCCACCGGGTTTTTTTATGATTAACTCAGAATATGATTCCAGTGACAAAATTTATTCGTGCTTTTTAATAGCAAAAGAATATGAACAATTTGTTACACTTATATCTAATCCTGGAAGTTTCACAACTATCAGTATTAATATAGGTAGAACACCAATATTTCTAACTTGCCTTTACAGACATAACTCAGGTAGTGAGTTATTTAATAAGGGATATAATAATGGAAAAAAAGATCTGATTTTTCAAAATAATATGTTCTTAAAGTGGCTTACAGAATCAATTAAGGGGGTTGGTGGCTCTCAGCACATTATAGGGGGTGATTTCAACCTAGACCTCAAAATCCCTAGGAGTGGGGAGACAGAATTGGTTGCTAGTATAAATGAAATTCTCTTTGCTTTTAAAAATGAATTAAAAAAGGGAATGACCACACACTGTAACCATTTAAGCATAGTTCCATCCTGCATTGATCATATTTTATCTAAAAATATTAAAATTCTAAATTTTCAATTAAGGGATCTTCCCAGTAATATAGATGATAATCATAAGGGGCTCTATGGATTCCTACCGATTGCAAAACTTGATGATGATTTTTTAAAAATTGTCCTTTCAAGAAGACCAGCAAATAAATTAAAAATTTTCAAATCACTCACTGTATGCTGGCCTATATTTTTGGATAATATGAATTATCCGGGCAGAACAGAAGAAGAAAAAGCTATTAAAAATGTTAAATTTTTATCGGCAATACTTAATATTTTAGAACCTGAAAAACCAAGGCTTACGCCTATTAGAAAGTACTCGGCCTCTATGGCACCTGATACTGCTGAGTGGTACAGGAGAGTGAACTTATTAAAAAAATGGAGAATTAAAGTACTCTTTAACATCAAAAAATATGAAGACCGAAACTCCAAAAAAAACATGAACAAAAAAATTAGGAGTGTAGCAAACCAAAATTTGATAAATGAAACAAATATAAAAAATAGTTTTGAAAATAGAAAAATTAATAGGGAAAATAAGGACACGCTTACAAAAATTAAACAATCCCTCAAGCAGGCCAACTTCAATTTCCGTAAATTATATAGACGTGATAAGCGGATTTTGATGATGGAAATGTTTGAGGATAAAGTTATTGATATGCGTTCAATTTGGAAAGCAGTGAATAAATTCACCGATAATCAATTATCATTTTATAATGCGAGCAAATTAACAGCCGAAGAACTTTCTGATCATATCTATGACCTCCAGCATAAAAATAATGATCATGTTCCTCTTTCAGATACAGAAATTGAAAATATTTTTGCAGAAACCAAAAGAGTGCCTGGGAAAAAGTTCAACTTGGAAGTTCCTAACTGGATAGGCACTGATACGTCTGATTCTACCCGTAAGTGTGTTTTGAAAGCAAAAAAAAATACAAGAGGCCCAGACGGTATTAATGGTAATTTTTTAGACGCAATGCCAATATGCTATCAATCCATTATACAACACTTATTCAAAACTTCTTTTAAAGAAGGTAAGTTTTTTCGTAGCTTTAGGAATAATAAAATTGTTTGCATAGATAAATCCGATAAAATTAAAGATAAAGATAACCTAAAAATGAAGCGACCTATCACAGTCCAGGACTGCTTAGGCTCCTGTCTGGAACGCTGTTGTGCTGCACAATTTTTAAAATTTTGCGAGAATAATAAGGGTCTTATGGATTGGCAACATGGCTTCCGCCCTTGCCGGTCCTGTGCTACTGCATTTGCTAGTTTTGTGAGAACTATTAACACTAGAAAAGGTAAATGCGCTGTTGCTGTCTTCCTTGATGGCAGCAACGCTTTTGGATCACCCGATCATACAAAAATTTTGGAGCTTTTAGCTCATAGGATTACGGATAAGTCAACTTATGACTGGTTTTCTGAATTTCTAACTAATCGAAGTTTTTTTGTACAACACTTAGATCAAAAATCCAAGACAAAAACTTTACCTAACAAAGGTGTTCCTCAAGGTAGCTGTCCGGGGCCTGTATTATACTGTTATGTAAATAACGATGTTGAAAATGTTATAAAAAATTTTTCAGATGACCACAGCCTCCTGAACTACGCAGATGACTCCACAATCTGCATAACTGGTGATACTTGGGCCGAAGTAGAAACAAAATGTAATCTATTTACATCTGTTATAGCGAAATGGTTGAAAGAAGTAAACATCCAGATTAATCAAAAGAAATCTTTCTTCATGCGTTTTGGTAAGAACTTTGAAAAATATGATTTCAAAATTTCAGTAGATGGGGAGGAGATTAAAAGAATAGACACTTTTAGATTTTTAGGGATAAGAGTTGATGACACTCTTGAAATTAATCCTCAATATGATCACATTTTGACAAAATTTAAATCTAGTTCTGTTCTAGCACATACCTTAAAGGATTATGGCTGTAAAAAACAGTTGAAAAATGTAATCATGTCATTTTCAACGGGGGCCTTCAACCATGGTATAAATGTAACAAGACCACTTACGCTTAGAGAGTCTAGCAAACTTCAGGCTCAGATCAATAAGCCTATTAGGATTATATATAATATTAAAAATAATAGCAAGGATAAAAATGGACTAAATAAAAAGATGTCGCAAGTAGAGTTATTGAAAATTATGGATGTACGATGTCTAAGACTAAATCAGAAAAAAAATGGACTAACTCTTATTGATAATATAATAAAGACAAAAACACCCCAGTCTGAGTATAGCATACTTTTGAAAAGTATGTTCTATCCAACTGGCAGACCTTACTATGACCCATTTAAGGAAAAAGTTTCAAAAAATAAATTAGAGAGTTTTGACCCTTACAAAGATATATTCAAAAGGGATTATATACTTTCACGTGACCTAGGATTAAGAAACATTAAATTTATTTTGCCGAATGACATCAAAAAACTGTCGGCAAAAGTTATTAAACAAACCTTCCCATATAACCAATTCGAAGCTTTGAATGAACTCCCTGGAGTCATAAGAGCTAATTTTGGTTTTTATAGCAATAAAAATATGATTAAAATCCATTTTGACCAATTATGTCAACATAGACCCAAATTTTTAGGGGATAAATGGTGCAGAAGATGTAATCATCTTAATATTGCGCATGGGAATTTTAGTAAAATTATTCAATCCAGGTCTTTAAATAATGGTAAATCTCATTACAGGACCTTAATACCCGTAGATGCTATTGAATGCGTTGACCCAAAACTAAATCAAGTTATTACTGAATTATCTGTTTTTGATAAAATAAGTATTAATATGACAGTTAATGGACATCGATGGGGAACCTGTGAGGAGAGAATTACAGAAGTTTTAGCGGGGTACAGTACGGGGAAAAAAAATAAAAAAACTTCCCACGGATCTGACTCAGCTACCTCCAGCTCGGTTGGACATAATTTGAAAAAATTATTGTCTACAGCTGAGAACTGGAACATTGAATTGCTTAAAAATAATGAAATTGGCATGTTTATTGGGAATAAAACATGGCACGATTTTATTAACTACTTTGTTGCAAAAACTGAAAGTAATTTCGGATTAAAGTTAAGCAGAAAGCTTTTAAAAAAGACTATCTACTAACTTTTCATTTCTTTTTGGAAATTATTATTATCTCATAGTCACTTCGGAATTTATTGAATTGTCATTAATTATCTATATAAATATATAGCTTTTTCTCATATTTATATGAATCCGCAAAACCATTGAACAATTCAAAAATTTCAATCACGTTTATGTTTAGATAAATTGTAACTTTTTAACTAGTATTACTAGTTTAATTACAGTTTTTATCAAAAATTAACAATATCTAATTCATAAACTTTTATTTCAGAGATAAAGATACAGAATGACAACGATGATTCTACTGTATTAGTCACAAGAAGATTGGACAGTTATCAATCAAATATTTTGAACAGATCCGATTATAAGAAATGGAGAAATATGCATGGTACAATACACTTCATTCGATTTCCAGTTTTTTGGAACTGTATCATCAGTCGTAAAGGATATATCTCCTTTAATCTCAATAATAATTTGATTTTCATAGATCAGAGCAATTCATTGCATATTTATAATTTTGATGATGTCACAGTTAAACATCAATCTCTTTCCAGAGATATGTTTTTCAAGTCTGTCAATAAAAATAAACTTTTTATTTCATTTCCAAAATGTACAGAGATTTACAATAATGTCTCGATAGCTACCATTCCAGATATTCCAGTACTTTTATCTAATCAGATAAAATCAAATAATGCTCTTAAAAATCATTATGTGACATCTAAAATTATAAATAACTTTGATAAAAATATGCTCCGTGAAAAAGGTTTAGAAATTAAATCTACACATCAAATTTATAATGATTATTTTAATATTAAAGGTACAATGGCTATTTCACCCTTGATTAAAATTAAAAATGTAAATAGCATTATCAAAAATAGGTTAGTCTTAGTTGGTGTAATTTACACTGAACATAAACAACTTGAAAAATTCTTTGCAAGAAAAAATTTGTCTCTTTTTCAGATTTTGTATGAATCATATGATTTTCAGAAAATAGACAAATTAATCTTGGAATACAAAAAGCAGGTACCTACTCGTAATGAAAAACAGATTATAATCAGTAGTCACAAACGCAAAAACACATTTTCAGTAGGATCTACAGTAAAATTTAGAAAAATTATATTACCAGTAAAAGGTAATCCTACTCTTAATGTAGATAACAATATGAAATCAAATGTTTTTCAAAATCATTTTCACAATTTTTTAGCACCATGTGAACTTGAAATATTTTTTGATGAATCAAGTTCTCACCTGGTTAAAACTAGGAATAACTTAGGAAACATATTAGATATTGTCAGAGAGATTAAACCTGATAATAATTCAATCAATAAATGTTTCGCTGAATTGGTTCAAGTTAATTGTGAACATTTTTGTTCTTTCAATAAAGTTATGATTAAATCGGCACTTGACTGTGTCAGAAATTTTATAATTAAAGAGGATACTGAAATCTTGGATTTCAATTTACTCTTATTAAAATTAGCACTCACTGACAATGTTACCATTGAAGACATTTATAATGATACTGGTAAAAATTTAGAAAATGCAGTATTTTTACAACAAAAAAAGGAAAAATAATTTAATGAAAAGATATGATAATTAAACTTTCGTGATTCAATTTATTGATTACAACTAAAATCAATATCTAATTATTTTTATTTTTTTTTATTTTTTTTTTCCACAATTATTATTTTTTAATCACAATCCACTGTGATCTGATCAGAATTATTATTAATAATAAAATAAAATATAATCTCCTTTATTTTTCTTTCTTTTTCTATTTTTTTTTTTTTTCTATTTTCACGACTTCACATATTTCCGCTATTTAAACTTGCCCATATAATTTTGGACTCCACATAAATTGATATAAAGTATGTCTTTTAGACACTTAGATCAAGTAAAATTAACAATTTATCAGAAAAAGTATAATTCAAAATGATAACTATAACCATTTATTGCCTAAATACACGATATCGGGAATTCCTTATCAACACTAGGAAATATCGTTAATAGTCTATCATTATCATTAAAATACAGTTTGAATGTTATGTTTTACTTTCTTATTCAGCATATAACTTCATTTCATTTTTCATAAAGTTTTTTTTTTTTTTTGTTTCGAACACACTCAGTAAGCAGATAAAATATATTTTATAAATTGAGAAATAGAAATTTATTATGATTAAAATCTTGGTAAAACAGGACAAATTATCATTATCACAAACTTGAAGATTTTAACTTAAAATTCTATATTTTTTCCACAAAATAAATGGAAATACAAAAATAAAATTATAGTTTTTGTTATTTATTTAGCAGGGGATGGCATCATTTACTCTTCAGATGCAATTCCTATATTATCAATTAATTTTGAAAATTCGATAAAATTCTGAATATTCTCAGTGGCAGGTATTTTTAACCAAGCAAGTGCAACTGCATTATTTAAGAGTGATTTCTCAAAGCAGAAAGTATAGCAATATGAAATACCACAGTATATATAAGTATACTGAAAAACTGAAGATTCAAAAAATTTGAATAGCATATATTTCCGCTTCAGATCTGCAAACTCATCTTCGCCTTCATATCCTTTACCACCATCTCGTCTGTAAAATTCAAGATTCGGCACTACTCGATAGCAGCCAGGTAATGAACTATAGAATCTATTGAAAAGGGCCTTGGACATTCCAGGTGTCAGAGCCGCAATTGGGGAGACTAAAATTACAAAATTACAATATTTAAAGAACATATATTTTATAATAAAAATCTTTTTTAGACATACTCAATTAATTATTTATAGTTAATAATTAATTTAAGATTTCTGCATTTTTATAAAAAGCTCATTATTCGTTCATTGTTTGATTATATTTTAATATTTTTTGCAACTTATTCTTTTTGACAAATTAACTTACCTAAATGGTTATCACCCTGGTAATCATATGACAGTTCCTTCTCATTACAAGCCAGAATATTCATAGCAATTGCTGACTCAGGAACAAAGTACCAAATTTCATTTACATCATAATTGGCAGATAAAAATGTATTGTAAAGTGGAGTTAACAACTTCAAAGCCTTTAAAATTATTTTTTTAGAATGCTAACAAGATAAGTAAAAATTAAAATCGTGGATTGATTGTTCCATTAAGAAGGGAAATTATATATTTTAAAAAATAAAAATTACTTTTTTCCCTTCGAAATGAGATTGATTGATTGATTTGATTTCACTTTTCTTACCCGTAAATTTAAAGGACATTTAGCACCATGAATACAACTTTCTTTTAAACAAGGCAACCCAGGTAAAATGGGGTCAGAATTCTCTAATTGAGATATCATAACTGACCACTCCCTATATAAATAAGGTTCTACGTTGTGGAGTATTGAATCATCGTAAAAACATTTTAATTTTCCATCGGAAGATAAGTTTACCCGCTTAAACACCACCTCATAAGTTTTCGATACCATCACACTCATCTCACTGGTGTTAATTTCACCTCTGGATAAACAAACGGAAAAATATCGTCCCAGCCAACCAGATATTGCCTCAGCTTGAACCAAGTCATTTTCGATTCGGTTAAGCTCAGATTGCCAGTAAGTCTAAACCATTTTATTTAAACATATATAAACAATAAATGAGATACTAAAGTTTTGTGATAAAAAATCATTTGTTTTTTGTGAAAAAAAAAATTATCAAAGAATTTCTTATACAAATAATGGTTAAATTGAATCAAATAAAAACTTGTCAAATCGGATAGAAAGATCAAAATAACGTAATTAATTATTTTTTTTTATTTTTTGTTTGAATAAATTTATATCGTTCTCAATAAAATAACGAAAAAACAAAACAAAAAAGCAATAAACATTTAATTATTGCTTGGATATATTGATCAAAAATGAAATTATAAATATTCTTCATCCATTTTAGATAACATTATAATTAAGATAAATAAAAGGAGAATTGATAACGTTGAATATTGAGCTAGTTATACTTAAAGGAATTTACCTCCATTACGGTAACACCAAAATCTTCATGAGCATGGTTCACTGTATAAGAGCCTGTATATGGAGCCTTCAAACTCGCATAATACATTAAATTTGAAGCATATAATCCCATAGAATCTAAAGTCTCAGGACATCGTAAAATGTCTGCTACATTAATTAAAATTGATCCTAATTGATTAGGACAACTAATGATTCGAAAATTAAATTTTACGGCCAAAAACATCCAATAAGACTTATTAGTAGGTGCAAATGGAGAATTTACATTCCCAGCTCCAATTCCCACAACAAGTTTCATCCAACTGCCACGTTCTTTTAAATCAGATGAAATCAATGAATTCGATCTATCTAGATCAAATTTCCACTGAAAACCTTTTCGACCAACGTAATAAAGTACATCTTCGATTAATTCTGCAGTTTTCAAAACATTGAAAATACTGAAAGTAAAAATTTAAATGATATAATTAATATTAAAATTATTAACCAACTTTTATTTTCACATTTTTATTATTTATTTTCTGTTCCCTTTTCTGTCACTAAAAAGTGAATAATCAAAAGCAAATTAGTTCTAAAAAAATTTAAAAGGGTCTGTTTTTCCATTTACTCATTATTTTTTGTCATCTAATCATTTGATTTAATTTAAAAATTACTGAAAGTCTCCCCTTTGAGAAAATATTTGAAAAATTAGAAAAATTTTATTATCTCTTGAAATAAATATATTTCTAAAATAAATGTCAATTTTTCATATTTAAATACATCTTACCCTTTGAAAATAATTGAAGTATTAAGGGCCAAGCCAGGCCGAGCTGAAAATGCAATAACATTGTGAGCACCGTCTATAACATATGAGGCCAGACCACACCCTAAATGCACACTATTGTAGCAATTTGAATTATCACAAGTTTCCATAGCATTTAGGGCTCCATTCTTACAAAATTGCTGACGAGATACCAATCTTGAATAGTCTAATACTCCCTGGATGTTATGAGATCGATCAGATTGGGAAAAGATTAACCGAGACTTTGCAACAACGGTAAATTGAGGTTCCAGCAGGTATTTATTTCTACGATTTTCAAGCTCTAGATCTTTTAATAAAATACGGTCAAGCTGATACAACCCGTCCACAGAATCAATTCTTGTTTTCTTGATCAAACTAGGCATAGTTCTAGTTAAATAACTTATATCAGATGCAGTCTCGTCATCTTCCAAAATTATGTCTCCAGGGGTTAAATGATTATCAATAGTTCCACAATCCTAGGGATAAAAACTAATTATTATGCTATTTTTTTTTTTCAATACGATTCATATGAATATGATTCACTTATGAAAATATATAATTAAGAGAAACATAACTATAATCTACTGTGTGTGTGTTCGAACCCAGCACATACCAAAGTATAATAATAAAATAATACTATTTTAACATGAGTATGCTAACTATAAATAATTCTTAAAATTATTTTAACTAATCAAAAAATTAATCACCTGTAGGATTCTTGAATTCAACATTGATAAATTTTGCGAAACAGTATCCTCATAGACAAACTTCATAAACTTCCGAGAAACTTTCAAGTAAATAACCTCGTTAATAAATTGATCATGCCCAAATTCCTAGTAAAATTAAGATAATTAAATTATAAGAATTATAGAATTTATGCTGATGTCAATAG
Organism: Oikopleura vanhoeffeni; assembly: GCA_004367855.1. Lineage (NCBI taxonomy): Eukaryota > Metazoa > Chordata > Appendicularia > Copelata > Oikopleuridae > Oikopleura > Oikopleura vanhoeffeni. Next base: position 210,155 of record SCLH01000074.1, on the reverse strand, counting down.
AATAATGAAATTTGTTACCAAAATGCTGACTATTTACCTTAAACAAAAAGTTGGTGAAAGTTCCATTTACTGCACCATCTGTTACGTATCTTAGAGTACACAGAATATGCTCTTTTACAGACTTAATATCATCAACATCAACCAGTCCCACAAGTTCCAGCAAAACTTTTGTAAAATCAGTGCATCTATAAAACCAACTCTCGAAAGAGATAAAATCATCGCATTCAGTTAACTGGGAATGAATCGACTCTGTAATAAACTGACTAAAAGTCAGAGGAAAATACAATTCAAGTAAGTCGGCCATATTTTCATAGACAATAATCGAAATTGCTTGCATCTGAAAATAAAGAATATATTACATATATATCCAGTTTTTAATTTTCTTTTTTTATTTTTCTTTTATTAAATATTGTTAAAATTAAGACACTGATACTTTTGGGATAAAGCTACCATTATCATATCGTACCTTAACCACATCAGTTGAAAGTTTTTCGGGCCATAGTTCATATTCATGACCACCGATTAACATGACGTTGTGATCCAAAAGTAACTTCAGATTTTCTAAGGTCAAAACGCCAGACATTGTAACAGCGACACCTCTGTTGATAGTTTTGAGTGTTGAGTTAGGTAAATTAAATTAATAAAAACAACTGGAAAATAAAAACAGAACTTCAATATATATGTTTTTCTTAAACTTGAAAACATTCTAGAGAAAATTAAAAAACACTTCTTCTCTATAGAATTTGTTTATTTTTTATTATTTTTTTATGGTACATTACTATCTTACTCATTATGGGTTTTTAAGTTATGTAGTGAAGCAATAGATTAATAATGAAGGGCCATTTTTTGGTGAATTTGGGTTGTGAAATAATTTTGCAAAAGATTTCATTACACATTATCAAAATTTTGAGAGTGAATTCAAACCAAAAATTAGAAAAAGGAGAATTAAGATAATAAAAATAATTTGCCATAATGAACAAAATCTAATTAGCGAAAATAACCAAATTGATCAAAAATAATAACGTTTATATTTTTGTGCCAGATATTTTTTTTGCGACACATTTCGACAGATTTTGCAATGACAATTAAATTTGCAAGTCACTAGAAAAGGGTTATCAAAATCCACGCAAAATGAGTACTTTTCGCTTAAGAACCAATTGAATGCGAACATCCCCTATATTACTCAGCAAAAGAGTGAATAAAACTAAAATTTTTCTTTGAAATAAATCACAGAACAAAAATTTTTTGTGCTTTTATCTCGAAAAAAAATCTGAAAATTCGCTGTTATAAAAGGTAAAATAGAAATCTAAAAATTATATTCTTTTTGTTAATTTATTTAGATGATATACTCTGAAAAAATAGGTAATAATGATCAAATTAGCATAAATTGATTATTAATTTATGACTATTATTATTTTTCAAATGAATTAAAATTTGAAATGATAAAAACTACACATTATTTATTTTTCCCAGATTTTTATAATTATAATTCTGATCAAATTGTTACTACTATAATATTTAAATTTATTATTATTAAAGTTTAACATGAAATTGTCAAATGTATCTTCTGATGAAGGTGAAGCACCTACTAATGATGTTATTGCTGATCTAACCACTAGTATGAATGCATTGCAAAGTTTTCTGGACACCACCGAGCAAGAAATCGAGCGAGATTTTTTGGACAACTCACTAGAAAACGATCTGGAGGGTTCTCCCTTGGAGAGTAAAAGCCCTAGACCAGTTATTCTTAATTTTGATGAGGCATCCTTTGACGTTTCACCTATTCAAAAAAGCTCCAAGAGAGTAGCCAACTTCACGCCGATTGAAAATGTGAAACGTTTTAAGATGCTTCAATCTATAAATGAATCCTGGTCGGAGGGAAATTTGCTTACCAAAGGAACGCCAATAAGTGGAAAACATTGGCTTGTTAGACGGGATCTAATGGATCAGTTTGGTAAAATTAATGTCGATATGGATAGTCTAGAAGACTCAATACATTATGAACCAGAGACTACGATCGATTTTGTCTCTAACAATCTTGAAGGGATTGATGATATGATGAGCTCAGAAATCAATTATCAAATTTATTCCGAAAATGCACCACTTCAATATTTCACCTTTAAGACGCCACTGTCAGCCTGTTTGCCAGTTTTTATGTCTGGATCAGTTTCATTTGTCAATGAAATTGAATTATTTGAAGCTACCAAAAAACTGGCAGAGGTAGAAAATGCTAAAAGTCCATTCCTAATGGAAAATGAAGACTTCAAAATGCAGGTACTGAATATACTGTATCAATTTAAAATTAAACAATTTATTTGTTTCCAATAAGAGGCTAAAATCGCCTAAATATATATTTTGTTTTTTTTTTGTTTTTCTTTAATATTCTTTTTGAAATTGTTGAGAAACCATTTCTTTTTTTGCAAAATCATAAAGTCTCCTTTTAATTTTCAAACGTTTTGCCGAAAGACTGATACATCTATTTTATAAAGTTACTTTTCGAAAACTTTATTATTTATTAATTTGATTCATATTGTTCAACAAAAATAATCAGCTAATGAGAAAGTTACATACAAAATAAAAATGGAAAAATCCATTATTATTATAATTCTGTCATTTAGTTTACATAAAATATAATCTGTTATTTTTCTAGCTTATTTGGGCAGTTAACTTCTACTACCCTGTTTACAAGCATGTCCAGATAAAAGATGAAAATCAGCTGATTAATTTACCAAAAAAAGACTTTAATCAGGCAATCTGCGAGCTTATCGGACTAAAATTTTCAGCATTCAAGGGGATGACCTCATCTGAGGTCAATGTAAGTCTTGCTAGAAATTGGATGCTATGCGGGCAACTTTTAATCTGTCTGCATCAATTTTGCCAGAAATCAAGGCTTTGCATACTGTACCCCACTATTGGCATTGAGTTCCCTTTTAAAATTAGAGGTACAGCCGATTTTCTTGATGATGCTGCTAAAATTCAGGAATTTTTTCAAATTCAAAAATTAGCATTACGAAAATGGGGAAATCCGAGCACACTCTGTGAGCTCTCTGCTGGGATTAAAAAGATCATCGATGATAAGAGATCAAAAACCCCTTATCAGAGAAAACTTTTGAAATCCATGCATAGGGTTTACAGACTAAGCTCAATTTTGCCACTCAAAGTGTCGGATTGCGAAAATTACACATTGATCTTAAAAAGAGAAATGAAATCAGCAATTTGCCAAGGTACACTTTTTAAAGGAAAATTTAATGAGAATTTGGCCAAGGAAGCTTTTCCAGATCTCTATATCTCCTGCCTTAAAACTACTATTGACGAATTGTCTGATAGTTTGACTAGTGATCAAAATTAGAAAGGTTGTTTGTTAACATTAACTAGCAATACAGTTTCATTTATTTTCTGAAAATATGAAACTGATATACTGATAAAACAAAAGCAGTTGATAAAACATCTTTCTATATTTTTACCACAAAATTAAAAATTGATAAAATTATTATTAAAATTATTAAAATTATTTTTATTTCATATTTTTCTTTGAGCAAATTATTATTTTTTCAAATCATAAAAACAATCGACAAGAAAAATGAATATAATTAAAACTTTATCAATTAAAAGTATCGAAGTAGGATTACTCTCATTTTTCCTGTTGATTATAAGACTAAAATTGTATTTTTTCATTATAATAAATAACCCTGCTTAAATATTATGACCAGATACTGCTTGGATATGCTATAATAAAATAATTCAATTTTGAAAACTTAACAAATATTTATATTTCATTTGAATTTATGTCACATTTCAAGCAAGAGATTCAAAGCAGGCAGGCGTATTGATATCAAGAAATTAATTATATAAATTATATAAATTCTAAAAATAGAATTTTATGATTCCATTCGTATATTTCATCATTTGAAACGTTAAAACGTTATACATCGGTTAGTAGACCTTCAATAAGCAGGATTCCATTTCTTTCTCCAATTATCTTATTTAACCTGAAATATTGATCATTTATATTAGTCTATATAGATAATAAATGCTTCAGGTTAATATTTAATATTTAATATATAATAAAATAAATAAAAAATGGATTTGGAAAAAATGTGAATTTCCTGTCACAATTTTAAAAAATAAAAAAAAACAAATCCAACTCGAAACATTTTAAAATTTGTTGAGTTTTTCTTTACAAACTAGGTGGATAGTTAATTTGCGTCTATTGATCTTGTGTGACTTCTCTGAGTATTTTCTTGACTATAAGAATACTCTCTTTTTTGTAAAATATACTAATAAACATAAGGTGAAAGTAAAATTATACTAATATTAGTAAAATAAATCAAATAAGACGACAATTTAAATTAACATTACTAATTTTTGCATCAACAATTCCTTGTTTTTATGGACTATCAAATCAACTTCAAGATGGCCTTGCCAATTGATGAACAAAACCTTGAGATGGCAAGATGGCTTGGATGGCGGAGATTCAAAAAAACGAGGATCATCCATCCTTTGTCAACTGATTGCCGGACAGGACAAGGTACATTGGGATGCTAATATGGTGAATGAACTAGCCGTACAAGATACTGCCTTCTGTAGCCTATTTAATATTACTTTTTAAAATATATGTCCCACTGTACCGCTTCTGTATAAAAATGCGGTATTAATAAGACATATTGAAAAATGCATCACTAAACAAAAAAAAAAAAAACGGACCAGATCGGGATAAAACGGCGCGCTACACATTTTTACTTTAACCGGATTGGATCGAAAGGTCAAAATTTTAACTATACCCGGATCCGTATCGTATCGGATTCCGATATGATCCAGTTTTTCACGACACGCTATCGGCGAAACGAAAGATTTTCTTTGTTTACCAAAGAAGTACTTCCATATATGAGTTAATCAGGGTCACAATTTTTTTAAGTTGATTAGACGGCTTCACATTTTATATCCGGGGTCAACCTTGAACGAGAATTAAAAGTGCCATTTTTTCAACACTCCTATAAAAAACATTTTCACCAAAATGACTATGCTAAAATTTTAAAATATGAGTAATTTTAAAACTAATGATTCCTTTTTTAATAAAAATAAATAACGAGCCTAGACGTAAATTGACACTCAAGAATTCGAAAATCATAGCAAAAATTTTCATTAATGAACAGAGCGGAGCTAGAGAGCTAAAATTTCAAATATGAATAATTTTTTGAAAATGATCAATTTTTTCATGAAACTCGACACTAGACAATTCGCATCAAAGAATTCGAAAATTATATAAATTTCTAAAAATGAACATGGCAGAGCAGAGAGTAAATATCAAAATTTTGGATTCATTTTTGAAAAATGACACAAGATGTCCAATATCTTAAAAAAATGGATTCTAGACCTAATTGGCATCAAAGTATTTTAAAATCATATTGAAAAATTTCAAAAATGAGCACCTGCGAGGCTAGAGAGCTTTAATTTAAAATTTGGATGATTTTTTGAAAATGATCAATTTTTCAGACAACTGGACTCTACACTTAATTGGCATGAAAGAATTCGAAAATCATTTTGAAAAATTTTAAAAAGCAACACATGCGGAGCTAGAGAGCTAAAATTTCAAATTTGGATCATTTTTGAAAATGATCAATTCTTTCAAAAAAATCAACCCCAGACTAAATTGGCATCAAAAAATTCGAAAATCATATTGAAAATTTCCAAAAAGAACAGATGCGGAGCTAGAGAGCTAAAATTTCAAATTTGGATCATTTTTGAATATGATCAATTTTTTAGACAACTGGACTCTAGACTAAATTGGCATGAAAAAATTCGAAAATCATATTGAAAATTATCATAAAATGAACATAAGTGGGTGTAAGGAGCTTGAACTTAAATTTGAGTATTTGCATATCTCAAATTATTAATTATATGAAATGTTTTTTCGGCACCTCCATTTCCGGTGCCACGTCCGTTGTATTTTTCGGGCAACAATTATCCTATGTCAATCTGGAGCAGAATTTTATTCTGAATCCGAAAAAAATGCACTGTACTATCGATGAAAAATTCCGATATGCAATTGCATTCATTTTGAAACGAAAACTTTGACCGCTCGAAACAGCGCCACCAAGTGGTTTGATCAGAAAATATTTTTGGCAAAAATTCTCTCCGGCAAAATTTCTATGGCTTGGCTCGGCTTGCCTCAAGCCAAGCGAATTCAAGCCAAGCCAGTCCGTGCCGAGGTCTGGTATGGACAGTGTCCATTGGACACCCTTATTACTCCTGAGAGAAACGTTGGTTGAGAAAAGGTCATAACTACAGAACGATTGCAGGTTTCCACGAGTTAAATTGTTGAAAAGTGTTTGAATAGAATCAGAATAAGCTCCCCGCAGAGTGATTACTCCTAAAACAATGAATCTATTTTATATTGATATTATTCAAAGCCAGAGAAATTATCAAAAAAATGAGAAAAAAACTTTTTTTGAAAATTAAAATATTTGTTTAATACCGTTAGAGTGCTTTTTTTAGTTAACTAAGCCATAAAAAATATTATTTTATCGGTTTTTAGACATTATAAATTAAATTTTACATAAAAATTATCATTTAATTAACGTTTTGGCTAGAAGTTAAACCAGGCACTCGTCTGAAATTGGATAATTTGAATAAAATCATGGATTCGCCACCGATATTTGCTTCACTTGGTTTTTGCGGAGGAATTTTGGTACTGATGATAGTAATGATTTTGAATATCTTTCAGGGTGTCCATTGGACACTGTCCAAACCATTTTTATTTCGGCGATATTGGAAACGACTCATCCCACTGACGTATTAGATAAGCTATCTAAGATAGCTCAAAATTATCGGAACATTTTTCAATTTTTGTTCAATGTTGATAATAAAAAACTTAACCTCAAAAATAAGAAAAAATTGTCCATTTCGGATTATTTTTTTGTCTGAATTTTCTCTGAATATGTTTAGTTGTTTTGACATGACTAGTTTTCTAAAAACATTGGTTGATAGAAAGACAGAAAAACTGTTCTAGGTAATTTCAATAAAATTTGCCTGGTCCCTTATAACAACAGGGAAGACTTTATCACCGAAAAACTTTCATCATTTAACGATTTTTAGCTAGAATACTTCAAGTGCTCATATCGCCGAATTCCGTTGGCATTTAACGTTTTTATCACAAATCACTTTGATTGCGTCATGATTCATGACTTAACCAAACGAATTCAAAGACTGTTAATTTAGGAAATTAAATTTTTAAAATCGACATCATTCATGACTCATGAATGATGTCGATTTTAAAAATTGAATTTCCTAAATTAACAGTCTTTGAATTCGTTTGGTTAAGTACTTAATTTCACACATTTTGGTGATTTACTTACATTGTGTCAATTGTTAAACTCCTTATAAAATTGAAAAACTTTTGAAATTATAACGTCATTTCAAACGCTTACGCGTTTACAATTTTTGAACAAAACAAATTATTTCTGGCCTCATATCGCCGAAAATTCCCAATATTGCCGAAAAATTTTTTTGTCATCTTTGTTGTTCCTTTCGGAATATTTTGAAAATTTTGCACATTAGTATTAATAATATCGTCCTGAAACAATCTTACCCCACCTGCACGCGATGTTCAATTACGTACCTGCACCTGAGTGTTTGAAAATACACGATGAGTATGTTATCTTAAAAGATTGCTGATTTCAAAAATAACATTTCAGAAATTGAGTTAAATTAACCAGGTGGCGTCGGATAACAAAAGAAACGATGCAAAACATTTTCCCTTGAAAAACTAGCCACATAAGTATATTCATAGATTTGAATTTTGTCTCAATCACGGGAGAAAATTAATTGCTTTTTTCACCACCAGGTGGTGCCGGATGTGAAAATAAATAATGTCAAAACATTCCTCTCCAAAATTTAGTCTTATAAGTATATTTTTAGATTATCATCTGGTTCAAATGCTGTTTTAGCTGCATAAAAGATATAATTGCATCTAAATAGTGCATTTCCGGTATGATGAGAAATTTCTGAAACTCACCAAATTCTAAAAATTAAAAATAAGGGAAACTCCCCCAAAATATTTTTGCTCTCTGTGTTTTAAAACACAGCTGTGCAGGTGGAGGTTATATGACCTATTTTTATTGCGTCTGACTTTAAATATCAGCGATAAAGAATACTAATTAAAAATCATTAAAGTTTTGCCATTGTGCTGTCCTTGCATTCACGAACGATTTTTTCGACGAAGATGTTTTAATAATGAAATTTCAAATGATCAAAATTCCTCAAATTTCCGTAGTTCAAATGCTGAAGGTGAAGATAAACCACCAGATTATAATTCCTGTGTACATCTCCCACCAGCTTATAGTTCTATCCGTAATTTATAACAATGAATAAAACAGATTTAGTTTAGAGATCCAAACACCATTTAAGGGAAATCATTTTNTATTTTTTTGACTTTTCCGATGGAAATGAATCTGATATTTTGATAGATTTTGATGAAGAAAATTCTGATGTAGATGAAGTAGAATTCGACAATGATAATATCCTCGACATCAATAATCTAGCATACACGTTTTATGAAGAAACGCCAGAAACTTTAGAATCGAATTCTACAATTTCTAATTCCTATTTATTTGAGAAAAACAAAAGCTAGAGAAAAAATAGGAAATTTTTCGAAAATAAAAATTTACAAAATATAAAAAATCTCGAATAATACTGATCGTAAATTTTTTTTAAAATATGTGTGTCAAGAAAATTATTTAATACTTAATATGTGATTAAAATGTATAATTTGAAAATGTCTGGGTTTTGAAATATAGACAAAAATATCTAATATATCTCTCCCGGGGGCGCAATAGTGTGGTGTTTGACCACTTTTAAATCGATATATTGTTATTAAATAAAAATAAGGTTGAAGATAATTGTTTGAACTATGTGCCTCAGCCTTAACTTTTTAATCGGATGAGTGGTTCTGCTTTTATGATTTTTTGGAAAGTGCTCGTACAATTATGTACGAGTGGTGCGTACCGGGGTAAGAAATTATTGGTGCGTACAGGTTAACAAAAAAATCATTTTTCAACAAAAATAACATATTTTCCCGATATAAAATTTTTAACTTTTAACGACGTTTTTGCGTACATTTTTGTTACAGTTTAATATTTCATGATGAGAAAGACGCTCAAACATGTGATGGACTCAGAAAATAATGATTAAAAAAGTTGCGGCTGAAATATTTATCAAGCAGGAAAAATGCTCAGAATTCTACATTTAAAATTTTCGCCATTTTCCTTGTGACCTTTAAATGCCAATTTATTTTTACAAAAAATGACCTAAATAGATTTAATCAAATATAAAATTCAACATTTTCAACAAAATAGTTCAGAATTGTTTCAGAACAGAATTTAGCGAAAAAGTGCAACTGCTTATGAGTCACTGAGAGTTAATAGGCGAGAATTGTGGGCGAGTTCGATTTTTTAAAAAAGGCCCACTTAGAATAGTGTGACAAAGCGGTGGTTGTTTTGGTCGTTCAGATCCGGTCTAAGGTTTCTGATAAAGAATGTCTCTGTTTTACGGCGGTCCTAGTAAGACCTGAAGCTTTTTGCAGCACTCTGAAGTGTTGCTGAAATGATTGAGCTCTTAGTGGTCCACGAAAGCAGCTAGAGACCAAACACGCGGACAATGTGCAGGCTCAAAAAAATTTTTGGCTGGTTTATAAAAAATTAACTGTTATAGTGTACACTCGTGGCATTGCAAAACTTTTCTCGGAAAAGTCTATGGTTATTGTCAAAAAATATAGTCGTTTGTTCCTGCGGAACACGACCCTATTTTTTAACCCTAGCCTTTCCCAAGAAACAGCTCTGCGTCGTTCTATACCGTGAACACTGGACACGAGTTTACCTAATTCTAGTTCTAATACTTTCAAGATAGGATGATATCAGTGAACACATAAAATTATAGTGTACACTCGGGGCATGGCAAAACTTTTTGTCAACAAAAAACTAGGGTTGGGGTGAGAAGATTAGGGTTCCGTAGGTTCCGTAGTTTCCCTGACAAAGAAGTTTTGCACGGTTTTATCCCGTGTATACTGGGCACGAGTTTTCAAATTTTGTTAGAAAAAGTTTTTCCTCATTCTGTACTTTATTAATAAAGCATAATTTTAGACTCTTTTTCAAAACACGAATAAATGCAACCGAGATATACTTTTGATTAGTTTGAAACTCAAAATGTTGTTTTTGTTAAATAATGTTTTTTTTGCGAAATAATGTTTTTTTTGTTAAAAAATGTATTTTTTGTTAAAAAATGTATTTTTGGTTTAAAAATGTTTTTTTTAAATGTTTTTATTTGTTAAAAATTGTTATTTTTTGTTATTAAATATTTTGTTTGTTGAAAAATGTTTTCTTTTGTTAAAAAATGTTTTATTTGTTAAAAAATGATTTTTTTGTTAAAAAATTTGTTTTTTGTTAAAAAAATGTTTTGTTTGAAAATGTTTTGTTAAAAAATGTTTTTTGTTAAAAAATGTTTTCCCGTCACCAAGATTGAGACCAGAAAATTATAAACTAGCATTCGAAAAGTTTATTGACCTAATAGATACAAAATAAAAGAAATGCGAATTTGTAATGAACAGTTCTTGCACATATATGATTATTTTTCGTTCATGCTTGAATGATTTTCTGCAGCAATGTACAAACAAGTATTGGCGCCAAGTGCACTTTGAGCCAACTGCGGCTCACTCCTATCGCATATATTTGATAATGTTATCTTTTCGGATAAATAAGCTTGAGTTCTTTATCATGCACCTCATTTGAGCTTTGGGTTCGCGGGGTATGAAAACTTCAATTTTTGTCTTTAAAAAATATTTTCTTTGAGGTTCTGAAAATCATGGTCAATAAACAGCGTCTTGGTGGAAAACAGGTCAATATAGCCAGAGGTAACTATAGAATAGCTTCATTCTGTTTCATTGTTCTAATACATTGCGAGCCAGATTATTAAACATAAAATAGTTCTGCCGGATGCACTGCTGCTTTTTATTTCTTTTCCTTTGCAATGATCAAGTCCATTTAGTGATGTGACAATTCCGTCATTCGCAATACATTCCTCGTATTTCACTTTTATTGCTTGGACTCCTTCAGAAATATCTGACTATGTTTAGGGTAAAATGACGATTTAGTTGTTGAGAACTGTGATTTTTCTACAATACTTAGGTTTTCAATTGAGAAACTAATAACAGCAGGGTCCGGCTAATAGGTGAAGGCTTTGAGCGAAAAACCTTCAATTATTAGCCGGATTTCACCTATCCGCCGGACGTCTAAGAAGATATGCTCTGATTGGTCAATAAAAACAAAATCTAGAGTTAATAATTGAGTTAAATTAAATTTTTTCGTCACAAATTTTCTGGAATGTATAAATTTAATTCTTATCGAAAAAATGAAAGAAAGTTAATTTTAAGTAAACATGAATTCGAGACAGATTTCTGAGAAAACAAAATAAGATCACCGTAAAAAATGAAAATTATCAAAAACAATTTATGCTCACACGAAATGACTCACATAAAAGAAAAACTTAATATTTGTATATGAATGAAGATTGACCCATTATCAAGCTAGCCGACGATGTCAGCGAGACTTGAAAACATTTTTTTAAAGTTTTTGAAATACCGAAACTTCTTTTGTCAATCTGAACATGTTTTTAAAAAATGTATTTTTCATTGTCGCGCCGACCGGAGCTCCACGGAGAATCTTGGTCTGGTTAAAATCGTCTATCTTTTGCCCGAGAAGTTTTGAAAAAACAGCCTATCTTTTGCGTTTCACCTATTTGCCGGACATCAGGGAGAAAAGTTTTTATTTTCAGATGGGTGGGCAATTGCGTAGGCTTACGAAGGTTTTTGTGTGGGTTTAACTTTTCTGCCTACACCTATTCGCCAGACCCTGCTGTAGTCAGAAGGATTTTCTAGTTAATTTTGGAATACCTTGTTGTTCTTCAAAGATTCAAGAATGTGAAAGCTAAATTTTTTTAAAAGTTTTCATATTTTCGAAATAAACTGAAAATTGTGTTTATTTAATTAAATAAAAATAGGTTTTTAGTGATTCCCTAGATATTTGAAAAACCAAGAGCCCATTGAGACCATTGAAAATAAGGAATTCAAAAAGTAAGTGTAATCAAGTCCATATGACATCGAGTATCAAGATAAGAAATTCATCAGTACATATAAAAATCGCAGTTTTAACCTAGCTGTTTTTCATCAGTGTCTCGTCTAGACATTGGTTTTGTGGTGATGATTGAGGATCGTCTCCCTCTTTCATCACAGGCAACTGATGTTAAATTTGATATACAGGAATCGTCATCATTTGAACAAATACTTATCTAAAAAATAGTTTTATGAATAGAATAAAAATATCTTGCCCAAACCCTAGTTTTCACCAAAATAAGAGCATTCATGCCGCACGGTGGTCAACTTTAGTCAAAATCGTAAATGGCACCTTAACTTTGTTCAAATTGGCTGAAATTTTGGCTGTGACTTTTTTACCAAAGAACAATCGATTTGACCCCATTTAAAAATTTTCATTTCCAGGCTTTTCATTGTCTAAATTGACTTCTCATATTAAGGTAAAATAAGTCACACTAGCGTCTTCCTCGTGTTCAGACAATTCGGAATAACCAAAAAAATCTCGAAAAAATTAAATTTTTGACCCCTGTTTCATAACAAATAAGAATTTCTTTCAAATTTGGTGTCAACAATTTACAAAAAAAATCTATCTTGCATTCGAGACAGATGTGTAATTTGTTTATTTCTCAAAACTTAAAATTTCAGAACTAAGGTTTACTTCGTCAAAAACGAAAACTTTGATATAGAACTAGGTCATTAACTTAGGTCATTGAAGCACCAAAACTGAAATTTAAGGCTGCTATCACATTATTTTACAAGCAAAATAAGAATTTTTTTTCGACAATATAAATTATCGACTATTTTTTGGCGTTTTAAACTCAAGTTAATTGCAATCAATTAAAAATTTCGGCTTAAAATATTACAAACTCATAGAAATGAGCATTTGAGCAATCACTGCAAACCAATTTACTAAGTGAGGTCTGATAGCAAATTGTTGGCTGATTGACTAATTTGAAACCTATAAAAAAATCGTTTTTCACTAGAAAAAATGCTTCGACTCCTTAAAGCGCCTTAAATCCTCTATGACTCTTTAAAGCGACAGATTTTATAAATTCAAAATGCGCTTTAAGGATTCAGGGACTATAATAATTTGAGGGGATCTGTGTAGAATAATGAGTAACTTTTTGTAAAAATGCTGCTTTTTGGTACCATCATTAATATAAGCAGAACTTCAAAGAAATCCTTCATAAACTTGTTCTTTTTATGGTCAGGGTTTTAACGCAAATTTTTGGTTGACTAAAATTACCTTGCAATGGTAATAAAATGAATCATCTGGTTGAGCGGTTGTAAACGCAAATTGGATCACGCTGATAGATCTTGTATTGACTTTCGACGTATCAGTAGTTTCCATGATTCGTTTGATCCACGGAATACCAGCCAATGGACATTTATTGTCAAAAAAAACAAAAATTGGCAAACTGGTGTTAATTGAAGTTTCTGATGACGACGCCCAGCACTTTTCAAGGCCAATTCTGAAAATTAATTAAAAAACTTTATTTTTACAAAATAATTAAGGAGACTGTAGGTTTGAAGCATATTGAAGTTCATTAAAAAGATTGTATCATCGTAAAAATAATGTGAAAAATTTCGAAAAGTTTATTCCAAAAATAAAATATATTTTTGTTAAACAATTTAAAATAATAATTAATTATGATTCTAACTGAGCCGAGCATGGGGGTTTTAAAAGTTAATTCAAAAAACTTCACGAAGTTTGGAAAGGTTAAATTCATAATCTTTGATATTATCAAATCAGGCTCAGGAGCGCCTCTAGAATTTATTGATAATGCTCTCCGAAAGTTGGTTTTAATTTATTCGAAAATAAAATTGCGTGATGAAAATTTTTAAAAATATAATAAAGAAAAGATATTTTTGAAAATAACTTTTTTATGTCCTCTGGAAAATGAACAACCAAGTTATAAGTGCAGCAAATCTAGAACTCTGTGAAGAACAGGAAAGGCAACAGAGCCTTTCGGAAGGCTATGCTTTGAGCGCTCAGAAAATTCATATGCGGTTAATCCTTAATGTTTTCTATGGATGAGTTAACGAATTTTATTTTCGAACAAAAACTTGGAATTCTAGTAATTTTATGTTTAATTCTACTAAAAATTTGTTAATTAAACCATTCAACTCAAAAAATATTTAATCAGCAGTAAGACTTAGGAATAAATGCCTTTTAATCAATCTGCATTTAAATCGGAACCTGTAATATCATATTTTTTTAATTAATATTGCTGAATTTATGATGCATTTGAAAGAAAATTGTCTGCAAAATTTTTTTCAATTCATTGAATATTTTTGAATGATTTGAAGTGACGTGAGCCTTTCAAAAGGCCCTGTGTCTGCAATGGATAATCTCGCTTGTTAAAATTTAACGTTATTCTGATTCGTACTCTTTAAAATCCTGAAAGTTTGAATCATCGCGAAAAATTAACAAAAACAGATTTGTTTTTTTGGTGTTTAGACATAAAGTACTAAAAAATTTCAGTAGTAAAATTGAATTTTCTTAACTTTTCGATTTGTATCAAATTATCTTCCGAATAAGAGAAAATAAATTTTTGTCGCAGAAAATTTTAACAAAATAATTTGGCAATTGAGCTCTCAGATGATTGCCAACAAAAAAATTTTCTTTGTCAAAAAATGATCAAACCTGGTGTTTTCAATGATTCAATCAAGCAATTGACTTACGTATATCTTGAAAAATATTCACTTTTTGTGGATGTAATTTCGAGCAAGATTTCTGACCCTAAACTAACTTCATCGTCATCTTTTTTTGCTTCACTCCAAGCAGGAGGGCTTGCAAATTTTTGCCATTCAAACATTTTGAGTTCTATTGGATGTTCAAAATCATAAGTTTTTTCATTGTTAGTAGTTCCCACTTTCGAATAAGTTCCTTTCACGGAAGTTTGCGTTATTTCTCTATTAAAACTGCACATGGCTTTGACTCTTCCCATTTTTATATTCTGTTAGTAATTCAAGAATGTGGAAATAAGGTCCTTTTAGTACAATTTTTAAAATGGAATAAATTGCTCAAAAGTGTAAGTTGCTGATCCCTTTTAAGATCAAAGTCATCAGAAAATGCCCAAACGCATACCGCAAAATATTCGGTTATTGTCTTTATAACACAGTTCTGAGCATTTTACGTAGGTTCATAATGTTTCGTTTTCAATTCACGGAATCTGATATTAAGAAATTGAAATCACAACAATAGTATCCAAAGCACTAGAACACAGAGCATGATTCTGTTGATAATTATAATATAGACTCCACATTGATCCAGAAACCCGAGTTTATATAATTTTTTTATTCTCGTGAAGAACAAGTTCAATAAAAAACTATGATGATTACGTAATTTATATTCAGATCGTAACCTATTCTATTTCATCTGTATTTTTATTGCCCCGATTGAGTGTCTAGGTGTATTACAATATTTTCCACAGGTACGTAATCATAACGCAATTTGAGCCACGAAATGTGTTTTTGCCTGAAAAAATAATATGAACTCGAGCATCGTAATCGATTTAATACAATCTGAGGAAGATAAATGCTACTTATTATTCATACTGTTTCATGGAGATTANTACAATAGCGTAAAATAAAAGAATTCTGACGAAAACTTCTAAAATTTGAAAATTCGGAATCCTAATTGCCTTGCAGTTTTGATCAATTCATGAAACACGAGAGCATGAATAAAACCCAAAAAATTTGTTCACTTTTTAATACGGTATGAAAACAAAACTATGCGGGTTTTTAAATATTAAAGAATGTAGAATAGCCACAATATAGCTAAAAGTAAAGCTAATAACATACATCCAATATTGTCTCTCTGAGCAAGAACAAACGAAAAGAGAAAGAATACATAAATATATAACGGAAATTATTACAAATAAAAATAACAATATCACTATTGAAGCCGATTCACAATAACAATCGATTATCATTCCGTACAATAGGTAAAATAGTTTAACATTACACTTAGTAAACCGATTTGGGTAAGCAATCACTTATGATAGAACTATGACACCATTAAAATAATACCAATGAATTAATAAATAAATCAGAGAGAATTCTCAAAAGCTGTCAAAAATTGAAAAAAGTTGGTGCTCTGGTGCATAGAACAGTGTCAATTATATTTAACCATAATTTATGATAACGTGTCCAGACATATGATACTCAAAAATGCGCGCATATGCGTGTGATGCTAATTGAAACTTGATACGATACCTTGAAGCCGAAAAATAATTTTCAAATCGTGATTTTCGAAGTCAGGGGTGGTCCGTCCGCATTGAAGGTTTTCCAATGGCCAATGATTGCAAAATACAAATTTTGGACTTAATTCTTACCTTTTCTGATTATTTTGAAACAAAAATCTTGCCATCGGTAAGAAAAAATCGAAACTGGGACGGATCGGCTCGTCCAATCAGAAACGTCTTCATAAGTGACGGAATATTCTTGAAATGTATCTCCTCTCTGCTTTTTTGATTGGAAATATATAATAATGAGTATAAATAATGATTTTTTGTGAAGAAAAAAACTTCCAAATCAAGATTTTAGAAATTTGCTGTCAAATGCAGGGAACTCTTTTTTCTCTCAAAAATAAATCAGAAAAAAGACGGGGTGCCACAGCTTTTTGACCAACTTTTGTTCCTGTAGAAAAATCGAAAAGGTAACGAAAAAAAAAACCTGATCAAAATTGTGAAATGAGGACAAAATGGCTCAAATCGACCAAAAACCGGAACTCAAAATTTATAAGACAACTAACTTGGTCATCCGGTTAATGCATTAAATTTTTATTTAGAGATCGACCGTGCTCTGACTTCAAATTTTGTTGTCAATGAGATAAAACAAATCAAATTCATCCAGCTATTGAAACGCCAATCGAAGCAAAATCAAATCTGTAAACACATACACTGACTCACCATTATGGAAACCCCCGATAATGATAACCCCACTACAATTTAATGGAAACCCATAACCATTTAATGAGAACCAAACCATTTATGGAAAACCATTTTGAAAACCATTTTGAAAAACAAGGCATTTAATGGAAACCCATTACCATTTATGGAAACCATTTTATTCGCGGAAAGTGGGTTCCATAAATGGTTACTCAGCTGATAGGGACTCCCGATTAGGGAGGGGTTCCTAAAAAAACCAATTCCCCATTTAGAAACAGGATCAATGGCGCTAAGAAAGACTTGGGGACACGTCTGAGTCATGTGACCTCAAGTTCAACTACAGTGGTTGAAAGGATAACGCCCACACGCATCTCCAAATACGAGTGGTCGGCCAGACCAAGCTCCTCCAACCAAGCTCCCCCAACTAAATTATTGGCCAGGCCGAACCAGAAGAAACATATCATGAACAAGCCGACTGGACAAGCTGTGAATTCCTTACTCGCGGCACATTAAATACAAAGACCAGTAAAAGTGTTATTTCTCAACCATCAAACTATACATTAACCCACCTTATTGACCGGCAACCGGGATATAAAATTTTTTTACCGAAAAAATTGCATGACACAAAAAAAAAAAAAAAAAAAATACGCGAAAAAGTTAAAATGTTCCTCAGTTTATACTCCCGCCGATTAATCGGCCTCAAGGTGCAGGACAATTCGGGGGATTGTTTGCCCCCAATTCAAAAATATTCGGGGCAAACAAATTCTGAAAAGTTCGGGGGGAACAAAATGGTAAAAATTGTGTTTGCCCCCGAATTATGGCATTTATCATTTTTCTTAAAATTCGGGGTATTCTTTTTTTGTTTTTATTTCCCCCGAAATATGTCGAAAAACTTTTATTTTCCAATAATTCGGGGTCATTCACACATTATTATTTTCCAAATTAAAAATTCAACTACAAGTTACCTATTTTATTTTAGTTATATGATCCTCTAACCTATTTGGGTCAGATATAGATAGTTGCAGAAAGGCTCATATGTTAAAATAAAGATATATCATATATGCAAAAGGGAATTTAGTTAGATAAATAAATCGAAAAATGTCTAGGAATTTTTTCTATAATTTCAATAACGCCGGCTTTATCATTTTTTTATTTTATCTTAGCCATAAGGAGTACCCCACGGCCATTTAGTAATTTTCAAACGTTTGTTCTGAGCTGAATAAAGTTGCTTGAGTTTCTGTCTTAAGACCCAGGAGGATATTGTCTGAATTTTCATGAAAAAGTGTCAAAAAAGTTTTTTGTATGATCGTACCGGTATTTTACCGGGTCCAAAAAGTCATTTTTTGACTTTTATCATTTCCATTTCATTTAGCGAATGTATTTAACATAATTGGCTGATTTTTTGAGCTACCTAAATTTGTCTAGTTTAAAAAAAGTAATGCGCTTGCAGATATTATTTTTTTCTTAATTGCCTACAATCACTGATAAGTCCTCAAAATGGCTTTTTTGGTACCCTGAGCGCTAGATCAATTTTCATTTTGAGCACAGAAAGCAAATTTTTTCGCGGAAAAAAAGCACTTTTTTAAAATTCATTTCGTGATTTTAAGCGCTCAGTTTTTTGCTATCTTTTTAGTTATGTTTTTTGCGCAGTCAAAGTTTTGCTTCCTGAAAAATACAGATAAAATATTTTCTTGGAAGATTATTATTTTTTTTTATAGTTTTCAACAAATGCATATTTTTTATGAACAGCCAGGTAATTTCACACAGTGAAATGTATGTATCGGTGTCTAAGCTCATAAAACACGTAATTCTTGGTCGAAATAAGCTATTTTTTCTCTGCCTATTTTTTTCTTATGACATTTTGCTGTTAAAACAATCTAATTTATTTTGCTGATCAAAGGTTTTGTTTGTCAGCTTGTTTGGGATATCAAAACTTTAATACTGATCAGAGACAAACATTAATCAAAGCGCGCCAGGATACGACTAATTAACCTATCAAAATTAGCACCAGGCTAAATTTTAAAAAATGCCGACATATATTTTTCAACAATTTTCAACACTTGATGGTTCACATTATCAAATCAAAATGTTTATAATGTGGCAGTTTACGAAATAATTACAAAAAATTATCATTTTAAATTTTGCATCATAATGACGGGAAAACTTTCAAAAATGGCTCTTCGGAATATTAGGAAATTAAATTTTCCTGAATTCACTTTAGATGAACCTGAAGTTGAAAATGTTAGAGAATTAAGATTTCGCCCAGAAGAACCTAAGCCCCGTTTATAAACCAAGTCAGAATTTACCAGCAGTAGACCCAATTCTTCAAAACGTAGTCGCTAAATTACCCGATACACAAAAAAATAAACGAAAATCACCGACTTGTTCGATTTGTAAGGAAAGTGGTCATAATAAACGGGGATGTAAAAAAAAACTTGAGTCATAATTTTTGGTGTAAATTTTAAGTTTTAATTATTTCAAATTCAATCAAGCAATTGTACATATTTCTTTATTATTTTGCTGTTTTTTCGAAATATTTTTCGAAAACATTTTGAAAACTGTTTTTGTTATATATCTGTCGTTTCTTAATAAAACTTTCAACGATTTCAAATTATTTTTGAAAAAA
>SCLH01000074.1:162117-174306 GCA_004367855.1 Oikopleura vanhoeffeni | reverse complement strand
TTTAGTCATAACCGATATTAATTGTATCATAAATTAATTCTATAACGGGCTAAAAAAAACCGACACCTACCCTTAAATTCGTATTACTTCTGCACTTTAATTGTGTGAAATCGTGGGTAAGAACAAGCGAGATTTTACTATTTTTTTATAACATTTGTATCACAAATTTGATGCTTTTAAGATTATTTTTTTTCACAATTTTTTTTCATAGGATGTAAGCAATTATTTGAATTACATATCATTAAGCAGGTAAAAAAAAATATGTAGAGTGAATACTTTGAACGTAAACGGTTTATCTAACACTGAAACTTATTTTGCCTGAGTTTTCATGTAAGTACTGTCCTTAGCAACAGTCAAAATATCCCACTTTTTAAAGTAAGTAAGAAAGCTGAACCCAGGGGTGAGCTACTTATAGGAACAGCTAATACCTAATTACGAATTTCCTTTGTGTCCTGCAATTCAAATTATGTCGGCTAGGTGTAGAACGACCTTATACCACACAGAATCAAGACATTTCGAATATTAAAACAACAGGAATGAACATTTAGTTACATATTCACAAATTGTCTGCATTTATGTCCAATTCAACGAAAATTTCTTAGGGATGCAAAGTCCTAGTCAACTTAAACCCGCAGTTAGTAGAACTAAAACTGAAAATTTAACGCAAGTCATTTTAGAATTCATCAGCAAAAAAATTTCAAAAATCATTTCGCCAGAGAACAATCGTGCAAGCCTATCTTATCAGAAGCCCATGAGGCCAGAATATCAACCTGCCAAAAAGGACTTTCAAATAATTTGCTATTTCACAAACAATGGAATTTATTTTTAGATATACAGTGACTGTATAACGTATTACAGTCCTAACCTCTCATGTCGCGCATAATTAAAATTATCCAAAATTACTGTTATTAAGATTTAAGTATTAAGATTGTAATTACAGATTTGTTTGCCATTTCTGAATTTTTTCTAAGATCTTTCTCAAGTTCAAATTTTAGTTTTTTCAAACTGTAATTCTTTAGCATGAAGATGGGAATAAACCCGAAACGCCTAGTAAAATACTATTTTATTTAAAAGATATATGTTGATAATGAATCTAAGGTTACGCTTGATTTAAACACCCTAATGGTCAGGCGCGCCTAGGCGGACATAGAGTGTTTGTGGGTCCAGGAAGTAGTTTGCTAACGACTGGTAGTTTAAAACTCCCCTACAGATTGTGGGTCGATATTTTGTACAAGTTAGGGAGCGAGTTACTATAAATAAAATTTAAGAAGACTGTACGAATTGAGTCAAAATTTGAATTCACAAATTTAAAAGATCGAAATTGTTCGACTGTTAAAAAATAACACTGGATATCAAAAGTTGCGTTAGGGCTCACGCCGGGCATTTGTTGCTCTAATTGATATAAACGGGTAATCAAACGGCCGCCTTTAATCAAATGTAGATAACAGTCGGGCCACCCAAAAGAGGTGACAAATAATCCGGCGCGGCCCCCTCGCTTTTCGTAAGGCTGAAATCCGCTTTTAGCTTATTTTTATTTGCCGTTTCATTGGAGCAGAGACCGCTCTGTTAAACAGTGAAGGCTTTCATCCTTCGACAACTAAGCACTTGCTGGCTTTGGAAATTTTGTCTCATCTTAAAAAAATTAGCCGAAAAATACTCAAAAACTTTTTATAACTCTTTCAAAAGAAAAGTTTTCGAAAGAGCCTTCAATAATATATTTAAAACTCATCATAATAAAATTATTTTTGATTCGACTAAAAGTTCTTACGTGGGCCATAGACAAACTTGTCACTGCTAAGAAAAGTGTAGTTCATTTTCCAATTGAAACAATTAATAAGGCACCTTAAACAATCGTTCCGTTTTTTAACCTGTAATTTTGATAAGACATTAAGTTTATTTTATATTTTAAGTTTCGAAAAAATTAAATTTAAAAAAAATTAAATGTGTAAAGTTAAAAATCTTTAAAAAACTAATTATTTGCTTAAGTAATTAAAATTTTATTTGCAATGCGAAATAACATACAAATCTTTTAAAAATTTCGATCACAGGGGGCTCGGCGTAATAGTTATACGCGTGATAGTTAGATTCCACAACAAAAACCGTAACGTAAGCCCTCCGCAAAAACCTATGCATGTTGTAAAATAAATTTATTCGTTCCTGGCGTGCCGGCGTATAGTTATAGGCAAAAAATGTTCCAAGTCCGCAGAACAATGTCGCTAGCTTGAAAAGGGGGCAAATAGTTATTCAGATAAAAATATTTAGTTTCACTGGTATTCTGAGAGTGATTTAACTGTGAGCATATTTTTTTTCTTTCATAATTTTCAATTGTTTTCTTGAACTTTTAACGAATTTCGGATAAATCGTTTTGGCGAAATTCATGTTTATTTAAAACCTTAACTTTATTTCATTTTTCAATAAAATCCAGTTTATACATCCTAGAAGATATTGTAACGAAACATTAACTTTAAAAATCACCAAAAATTCTTACTCTGCCAATTTTTAAACAGCAATTTTAAACCTAGATATTGTCCAAATGGACTGATCAGAGCACATTTTCCAAAAGTAACGGCGTATGTTAGAAAGTACGCGGTATAGAGTATAGAAAGTACGCGTATAGTTAGGAATTACGCGTATATTAAGGGTTTTTGGCGAACAAACTTTCGTAACTATACGCCTCAACTCCCCTGTCATACAATCCACATGATTGTTAAAAGATTCGTCTTTCAAAAATTGGAAAAACTCGTTGCGGAGAACAAAATGCAAAAACGGCCAATTAAAACTTTTTTTTTTCAAAACAACTGAAAGTGTTGCTGTAGTACAAATAATTATGAAAATTAATAATTCAGACATTATGTTTGTGTAGTAAAAATTTGCGTTTGGGAAGAATTTGAACATTAAACTTTTATTTTGAGAAAAAACGAATCTCTGCAATTGGAGACAAAAAAACTAGTAAAAAAAAAACTTGCCGACACAGATTTAATTCTGGCTGCTTCTATTAAGACAGGGTGAACTTCAATTTGAAAAAAGATAAAAAAATTCTGCCTAATACATGGAATCCGTTCCAATGTTTAATTCATTTTCAACCCATTTACAATGGAAGAACAATCTCGTTTTTTCGCATTCCCACCCTGCCCACTAAAAAAGCTCAATGGAGAAAATTTTGTCTATTCATCCGAGACTCCCGGTGACAATCAGTAACCGGAGATCTAAATCTATCTATTCTGAATCTGGTATAAAAATTAAAATTGACTTTGTAGAGCTCTTGTTGAAATATTTGCTCTATGTGTTTTAATTCTTAAGGGGGTCGGGATATAAGGAAACAAATAAGCCCATATTTATATTTTCTCTTCCTGGTAATTTTTTGCTGCATTGAAAGAACGGCTTTTTTGATTAATTTTTAATTGAAGTTAAATTGATTAAAGAAGAACAAAAATACTCAATCCTCTGATTATTATCTGAGACAAATGTGAATGAAACATTTTTTTTGTAACTTTTTCTGATCCAAAAATCAATTTCGGAGTTCTTGTAATTTTCAAAAATAATTAAATTATCTTTTTTTTTCGCCTTCCGCTTTTTTCCAGCTTTGGCTACCTCGAAAGGTGTGAACTTTTTTAGCGCCCACCTTAAGGGTCTGACTCCATCGGAACAAAGTTAAGAGCAAACAATTTGTGGGAAAAGAAGAATTTTTGTCACGTCACACTATTCGATATCAAACTATAAAAAGGCAGGCTCCGCCTCGCCTTTTATATTATTGTACAGTTCCTGTGACGCTGAATTTGTTATTCATCATAGTACGGTATAAGTAATAATAAACCGGAAACAAAACATATGCATTCGGAAAGTAATGTTTTAGGAAAAAAGTTAAACACATCGTGTTTTTTTCCACAACGGCGACCTATTTTCTTGGAAATTCGAAATCAATATCCAGGGGGGTGCGCGTAATTCTAACTATACGCCGTAACTTTCTAACTTAAATACGCGTAATTTTAGGGAAAAGTAGCTACTGATATGGTCAATGGACATATCTAGAGTTTTAAAATTGCGTTAAATATGGTCCGATATAGAATTTTTGGTAGATTTAAATTATTTTCGTACAAATCTTCTAGGAGTTAATTTTAATTTACTTGAAAAAAATGAAAGAAGTTTATTTTAATAAACATGAATTCGAAAAAGATTTATCCCGAAAATCGTTAAAATGTCAACGAAACAATTGAAGTTATGAAAAAAATATGCTCACAGTAAATCACTCTCGAGGAACAGCCGCAAAACTGAAATATTTTTATCTGATAACTATTGGCCCATTTTCAGTCTAGCCACCATTGTCTGGAGACTTGAAACATGTTTTAAACTCTTGATACGACCTTATGTGGTCAATCTGAACATGTTTTTAAAAAAGTGTATATTTCATTGTCGCGCCGACCGGAGAATCTTGGTCTGAAAAATCTGTTTAAAGCCTATCTTTTGCCTAGGAACGTTTGAAAAAAGCCCTATCTTTTGCCATACTATACGCGCACGCGGAACGATAATTTATTTTGTCAAATGCGGAAGGCTCGAGGTCTTCTGAGTCTCTCTACGGGTCATAACTATAGCGTCGACGCACCCCTGGGTATAGCAAGGAGAATATACATAAATATTGTATATTTTAGTATAATCACTAATTGTGGACTGTAACCCCAATGAAAACATTAATGTAAATTGGAGATATTTATTAGCGTATACATCTAACTAAAGACCTCAATCCCTTGAACTTTGCAAACGAACTAAACTGGGAAAAACACACGCTTTTTACACGTAAGTCCTCTCGATTTTCCTTTAAAAATGTTCATGAGTTTAAATAGTTTTTATTCTCTTGGATACAGCAATGGTCTCTCATAACCTTGATACTATGATGTCAAAAAGCACCAACGCTAGAACATCGGCGTGAAATTATACGTTCAAGAATACCGGAACGCGTCATCCCATCGCAAACCTGGCTACTATACCGCTTAGTGCAAATTATAGCAAGAATCAAGTTTTTCCCACCAACGTGGGTAAAGGAACTGACTCTGCCAAGAAAACGATAGAATTGCACACCAGATTCAACGCTACAACATACGACATATTCATTCGCAGAATTGACCCTTCATCCACGCCTACCATAGCTTTCGTCCTTATCTATCACCCCCTATTTTCAGCCAAAGTGGTACTCTCCTGTCATATACCCCTAAATATTTAATATATCCTTTTGGCTTCCTTGACTTACCCTCATAGATGTGGGCTGAAAGAAGAAAAGCGGGCCTCACCCCCGCCCAGTGGCTAGACCGCCCCACGGGTCTTAGGGTGTTAGGATTGGCTCCCTCAACCCACATCTACTTCAACCCCCTCCCCATCAAAAGACCTACCCCTAAAGCCGGACTATGAATTATTTAGTATGAATTATACTATGAAACTTTATATCTTTTGTTCACAGGAATGTTTCAAGCAAGCTCATACCCAAATAATTTTATGATCGCATGAATATTTTCATGAGTACCATGTTTAAATGTTCGAGAAGTTTGAATTTCCCGCGCACTTTTTGCGATTACAGGCCATTCATGAGGAAATTAAAAAATTCAAGGCGATACGAATATTCTAGGCCTTGTGAGCTTATTATATTCCAAAAATGACATTTAAATGACCTAACCACTGAAAACCCTTAATTCTACGTCCATCAAAGGTCGTTGTTTGTCAATTCCCCTAATTCCTGGGGTAAACAGCTCGAAGCACTAAATTTCTATGACAATCTCCAGATTTTCACGAAAATCGTTCTCCAACTTTCTGAAAACTCCTGGTATCCTGTTTCATTTAAAATATCGAGGGACCGGTGTTACCCCTGTACTTAAACAGTGCCGATTGGGACTGAGTGGATCATTTCAGCGCGCCTTGTTCCTCTTTTGGTTTTAAAAATTGAATTTTCTACTTTTCTGATTAGTGAATTAGAGGCTATAAGAGCAGGCTCCAAAAGGATGCATCCCCGCCGATTTTTCCATTCCCTATTCCCGTTATCCTCCAAACGTGGATGGGATGAAGCGATAGATTATCCCTTATCCCGTCTGGGATAGCTTATCCCTTTTATCCCGTTTTGTAAATCACGAATAAATTTTAGGCATGCAAGACGGAATTCACGTGGAGTGTATTTGAAGGTAGAATATTGTGGTATTTTCGATGACTTTCATTCACTTCCGGTTAATACCGGAAGTGAGGTTAAAATTGTGTTAATTTATTTATATGTTACTTGGGGGTAATATTTTTGAGAGTATAAATAAATGCTCAATAAAAAAATTGGCAGTATTTTCGATGACTCACACTTCCCGGTTTAACCGGAAGTGATGTTAAAATTGTTTTTATTTCTTTAATATATTACTTGTGGGGTATATTTGAGGTGCATTAAATCTCAAAAAAAATGGCGGTAGTTTTTGATGACTTAAATTTTGTTATTGCTTGATTTAAAAAGTCTGGGTCACGGAAAGTCCAGAAGCATAACGGGTCAGAAGATTGTCGGCCAATACGGGAGTTAAAAAAGCAATTAATTCGTCAATTTGTAGTCACAAAGTTGGCCTTGGATAATGAAACGATAACTTTGATGGTATTTGAGAGAGCAGTGTTGTAAACTCCAGTAAAGGAAGTGTTTCAATCAAAAGCCCATATCGTACTCTGTCAAACTGCACCGAGGCGCCCTTGATCATGTTTACAAATTCCGCCTCAGATTATTGGTCGGCAATATTATTTAAATTTTTTTTCTATCAAATAATTGTTGAGCTATTGACTAAATAGTTAATTTGTTAAACGTTAACTTTGGATTAAAAATATGATTTTTAAGTCAGTGGCGAGATTTGGCATCTCTGCTGAGTACGGTCATGTTTCATGACTTTCTGAGTATGGTGGGTTAAGGGGGTGGTCGAGCAATCTTTGACTTTTGAAACTGCGCCTCTTTCAAGAATAACGGAGAATCGTAGTAACTTCATTATACTTTGTATCAAAGAAAGGTTTTGATGAATCTTTGAGATGTAAAAAAAAATATTTTCCATGTTTGGAATAGGCTGTCCAACCCCTGGAAAAGGGCCAAAAATTTAATCTTAAAAATTTTTGTCAAGCCTTCGTCCATGACCGTTCGGGCGCGGAATTTAGATTTTTATCCTAGGTGGCGCTAGCATCGCAAATGATCACTTTTTTTTTTAATTTGTTCACAGCATTCATGATCATCATTTTTGCCGAATTTTACAGCGCCTACCTTAAAGAAAAAACTCAAAATTCCGGGCCCGAACGTTCGCTTCCCACGTGTTAACAAAAAATTTTAAGATATTTTGGGCACTTTTCTAGAGGTTGGACAGCTTATTCCAACGATGGAAAATATTTTTTTTTAATCTCAAAAGATTCTTCAAAACTTGTCTTTGATACAAAGTATAATGAGTTACTACTGTTCTCGCGTTTATTCTTAAGGCGCAGTTTAAAAAGGTCCAGATGCCTCGACCACTCCTTAACGAGATTTTTTTATTTCCTAAGTTTCAAAAATCCACAAAAAAATATCCATGTATGATGCCCGCGATGTGACATAGAAAATCTCCTTTTCTTTTCAGAGATAGAAGGAACAGTACTTAGTGTAGAACTTAGGGCATCGTGATCGAGTGTTGAATTTCGGTGTCGTAAGCGAATTTTCCGCTTTACCATT
Organism: Oikopleura vanhoeffeni; assembly: GCA_004367855.1. Lineage (NCBI taxonomy): Eukaryota > Metazoa > Chordata > Appendicularia > Copelata > Oikopleuridae > Oikopleura > Oikopleura vanhoeffeni. Next base: position 166,619 of record SCLH01000074.1, on the reverse strand, counting down.
CTTAGCCATCTTAATGGCCCTTCGGTGCTTTAGAGCTTAAGGTCCGGACAAACCGGGATACCCATATTTTGTCCGCTCAGAGAAGTTTTTTATTTAAAAGTTTTCGAAAATAACAAAAATATATCACAAATAACGTTCTTATTTAAGTTTCTTTGGCGTAGTTCTTATTTGTTATGAGGTTCCCTTCGAAAGCAACAGTGTGCACAGACGAAGAGTTTGGCTGCAGATTATTAGCTCTTTTGAGTGGCGCCCTCTAGGGTGATTTAGAGCCCAATTAAAGATCTAAAGCGGACAAACCGGGTAATTTAAGCGAACAAACCGGATTTTTGCAAAGTGTCCGCTTAGCCAAGAACCACAGTAGTAGATAAATGGTGGTATTACACAAAACAATATGTGACTAAATTCTAGCTATAACCGGAATTCATGAGGTCATCGAAATACCGCCAAATTTTTTTCGACAACAATTTCATTCTTAACATACCCTGTTGTATTATATAAATTAATTAAACACAATTTTCACTCAATTTCTGGTCAAACCGGAAGTCATTATTCATAAATGTTTTTAGAATATCACCTTTGCTAGTTTGGCGAGAGAGGACCTTGGAAGAGGCTCAAATTTGCGACACCCACTCTCTTAAGTTCCGTTTTTTAAGGGTTATCAATAATACCTCAAATGTTTTTCGAAAATATGTGTTTGTTAAGTTTTTTTCTAATACCGTTAATTCATCTTTAATAAAGTCTCTAAGTATATTATCAGGAGCGTTGTCTGTCATATTTTTCCTGACGTCCGTTGGATAGGTGTATCTGAGTCTTTCACCAATTTGGGTACGAAAGACGCGAGCGGTTCTTTCGTACCCACCTAGGAAATATATACTAGGGACAAAAAAAAAGATGATTTGGCAATTTGGGTACGAAAGACACGACCCCGAAAATCTCTTGTGGCTCCAATTATATTTCCAGCCCATAGAACCGCCTAAAAAATTGATAATCTCCTAAAAGGCTACATTTTCTCTAATATTTTCACCCACAAAATTAAGTATTTGTATAAAGTAATGCGGTTCTGGCATTTTTCGTGGCAGCTCGGCCTTAGGCTAATTTTACCAATCCTTGGTATGTTTTCATACCCCCATTTGCTGCCTATTTTACTTATAATCTCCCTTGCAAAAATAATAATTTTCTTTACAACTAACACCTTAACGTTTAGGCGCCATGAGATGAAACTGAGAAAAAAAATCTGTTGCGAAGAGAACGTCTCCAACTCGTCAATTGGTCAAATAGACCAGACTGGACGTAGTGAAAAATACAAGCTGGCCATAAAAAACCAAAATAATGGAAAATTGGTAAATATAATAAAGCTTAAAAAATTTCAAACCTGAGGCCTATCGCATCACAACAGGTTAACCCATATAAACATAGAGCCGATATATTGGCTCAGTGACCTGAAATCCGCCAAAAATGGCAAAAAAAACATGATGCAAGAATTTTTTCCTTCTGATACATTTTAAAGAATTTTACTGCAGTTCTTAAAAAATAATTGAATTTTTTTTTGGATATTTGGTTTCAATATATAAGGGGGGGGGTTTTGATTTTTAAGGATTTTTCGCCTACGTAACATAGGCAAATTGTTATGTCTTACTTCAAACAAAAATGTGAGATTAGCCAGTTTTTAGGATAGCGCTTTGTGCATGCATAACATAAAAATTCGTTTTGATCTAAGGACAGATATTCTTCTTCGGAAGTGAAATTTCAAAATCTTTATTTGAAATTTTCCATGAGAAAATTTATTTATTACAAAAATTAATTCGAGCAATCAAAAATTGACCACAGAGTCACTAGATAACTATATCTAAAATTGATAATAGAAGTGTGATAATATGCTTTATTGACAAAAATAACTCTTTTTTTTTATAAATAATCGTGATTCTATCAATAAATTTTTAAACATATTTAAAAATAACTTTCGATTAATAATACAAGCTCAGATCTTTGTGTGTCGATTCCCAAAGAATTATAATTTGTTAAGACAACTGTGTCTAGTATAACGTGATCTGTTGTACGGTACAACTTGTACCTTGCTTTTAAAAATTTATCTAAAATTGAAAATGAAAATTATAGAATTTAAAAATTTGGTTGCAAAATATAACCTTTCATCTTCTTTATGCAAAAAAAATGAAATTCAAACTGCCCTGGGCTTTCTGTGGACAACGTCCAAAGTTGAGCCGATATATCGGCTCTGGTGCCTTGACGAAATTTTTATATATGCTCAAAGGGTTGAGGCCCTGACATTACTATTTTACATCATAGAAAATTGCATAATTTTGTTGATGAAATTGTTTTGATTTTTGTGACGACAACCCAGTTTTATAAAGTGGAATGGATTTTGTATTCCGAGTCGGGATTTCCGATCCCGATTCTTATTCTTCAATTTGTATCCCGAATTTTATTGTATTTTAATTCGGACATATACCTTTTGATAAACAATGAAACAAAATCTAAAATAATTCTACCAGATTTTTACAAATAACATTTGCCATTGTTTAAATTCAAGAGCCTCTAATGAATTTATTTGATTGATGAGAATTAACCTTTGTGAGCATATAAAAAAATTCGATGACGGCATCAGACCCGTTTTATAACTTGATTTTGACCGATGTTTACAGAAATATTATAGAAGCTGGAAACTCCATTATTTTGCATTAAGGATGTGGGGGACGATAATTGAGATTTCTCCGAAAACTTTTTTGATTGCCCCATTTTGTAGAGAATTTTAATTGGAAAAAAGGCTACGTCAGACCTTAATTCAGCCTTTGCGGTGAATTTGAAGCAAATTTAAAAAAATCTACATATCGTTCAAGGAAGAGTTGGCTTTTGCGTGAGGCTCCCAAATGCGCTGTTTTGACCACTAGGGGCAAAAATTTTGAAATTTTCTACCGCTCGGAGATGCCGCATTCATATTTGGAAGTTGAATCGCAAATAACAAGAAAAAGTGATGAGGACTGAATGAGGAGTAGGCTTTTTAGTGCTTTTAGGGACGCCTACTGAAACCCATTTTATGAGCGTAGGTTGAGGTATCAAATGCTCTGAATAGTACTGGCACTTTCCTTAAGCGTTGTTCTACGTATTCAGAAAAATTAATTATTTCTGAAGTCAGGTTTCTCAGAAACTTCACTTGAAAATGTGTAAAAAAGAGCCCAATTATCGTGCCCCACATCCTTAAGGGGTTCTATAGGCAAAGATATGGGCTGCCTATAGAACCCCCTTAAGGGAGTGGGTGTCGCAAATTTGAGCCTCTTCCAAGGTCATTTCCCGTCAAACTAGCAAAGGTAATATTCCAAAAAACATTTGTACTAACAGAACCAACCTTCGCAGTAATTATGAACTTAACAGTAATCTGATACAATCCGACCTACGCCGACACCTACGCTTTTAAAAAGCCTCTTAAAAAGACACGCAGTTCGTACCTACTCTTCAATTTTCATCATTTTTATAATTTTTTGTGTGAGGCTCCGGAAAAGCCTAACAAATCGTGCAAAATTGCTTTTGATTTTAAAATTTCGCTTTCGGCGGACAAAAACGCAAAAAAACTAAAAATTAAAATTTTGAATGATCAGTTTGGGAGGCTCAGGCAAAAGCTATCTCCTCCCGCCAGTTTGAAAGATACAGTTTCGACTCATACTGCATCTGAAAGCAGAAAACTTGTTTGACAAGAACTAGAGAGTTTTTTTCGAAATTTTGCTTTGGCGTCTCTTGGGGGCCATGGCAACTTTTAATTTTGAGCCTAAATTTTTGAACAAATTTAGAAACCAGAAAAAATGCTTCAAAATAATTTTTTCCGTAAATACAAACACTTTTAAGGATTTTGGTGGCAATTTTTAACTCGGTAGCGTCAAAAAGAAAACAAATGAGCGCACTTTCAATTTAAATCATAAATAAATCAATAATTTTTGTTTTTCGTTTTTTGGCTGTTTGGCCGCCGAAAGCAAAATTTTAAAAACAAAGCAATTTTGCATTATTTGCTAGGCTTCTCCGGAGCCTCACGCAAAAAAATAATGAAAATTAAAGAAGTAGGTAATGCGTGTCTTTTAAGAAGCTTTTTAAAAGCGTAGGTGTCGGCGTAAGTGGGATTGTATCAGATTACTGTTAAATTCAAAATTACCGCGAAGGTTGGTTCTGTTAGTAACAAATGTTTTTGGAATATCACCTCTGCTATTTTGCGGAAATGGCCTCGGAAGAGCCTCACAATTTGCGACACCCACTCCCTTAAGGTATCCGGGATACCGGGGATACCGTATCCTGGTCCTAATTTGACATATTCTCGATAAATTTATCGAAAAACGGCTTCAAGGATATTATTCAGATTAGCCAGTTTTTAGAACTAGCCTTCATCTTGCGTAAAACATGTGTCAAATTTTTTTTGCATGAATACACTCCAGACACATTAGCGAAACAGAGACCTAAGCCAAAATGGAAATTCTATCTCCTTGAGGTTCTTTTTTAAATAA
>SCLH01000074.1:145468-157955 GCA_004367855.1 Oikopleura vanhoeffeni | reverse complement strand
CTAGACACCGACTCGAAAAATATACTTCTGACAAATAACCTCCACCTACGCATGATCTTCCATTACTTACATGTGCATCAGTGTTTTGAAACACAGCCCGGGAAAATAATTAATTTTCTTTGTTATTATTGTCGATTTCGAGAATTCACTCATCAAATGAAATGAAATTCTTTTATAAATATACATGACATGTATTACATGTCAGCAAAGAAAATGATGATAAACAAAAAATGATATACAACCTGTTTATGTTTTAGATTTAGTTCCTGATATCTGTGTTGAGTCAATTAAGTAAACTATAATCAAAATTCTATCCAACAGTCGGATCCAAAATTTTATATTTCGAAAAAAACACTTATTTTCTTAACTCACGCCCAAAAATAACAAAACAAGACACAGAAAGTTCCCTATATAATCTAGGCTACATTTATAATTTTATGAATTTTAACAATATTCGATAGATGTACAATCAACATTATGCGATTTGAACCAGTAGGCGTGTGGCCCGCGCTCCCCTGATATTAGCCTCCTTATTGGTTGAAACGCCTACGCTCTTAAACGAAGAACTTTTCGATGAATAATATGGTTGAGCAGAACATGAAACATAATGTTGATTGTATCTTAAATCAAAAATTCATTAGATGGATTTAATTAATTTTTACCTCAGTTTTTTAAAATTTACAATCTATATGGATTACAGACCCTCAGAGACAGGCTTCCAAAAAGGCCATCCCTTTGTCGATTTTCCATCCCTATCCCCATATTTTTCCTATTTTTTGCTATGAAAAGGGATAGAAAAGAAGATAAAAGCCATCTTTTCTGGAAATCTGCTCAGAGGACAAATTCTGAATATTTAAAAAATGCGTAATCTGAGCATTTGATAAGCTGCTCTGTTACAAATCTGACCAATGAAATCGGCCTATTCTGCCATATTTATCAAAAATCACGGCAGGGTCCTATTTTTTAAATTAAATTAAGCCAACATATTAATTAATAAGAACACTAACTCTTTCGTTATTTAGATATGAATCATATCATTTGATAATCAAATTAAAATTTTCATATACTAGTAGTATATAGTAGTATAATTTTATGGAACAAGACCTTCAACATTAATATATTAAGCTGGTTTCTACAATTGGTTTTTGCGGCTATTCAATCCCAAGCGTAAAGTTACTAATGGTAATGTCACCTCATCAGAAGACGATGTTAACGATGAAGCGTCCAGTAATAAAAGAGGTACAATTATATCATACATTTTGATTAAGGGTATCCCGGTCCTTAATTTGCCATATTCTCGATAGAATATTAGCGAAACACGAGTCGTGTTACACGACTTCAAGGATATTATTCAGATTAGCCACTTTGTAGAACTAGCCTTCATCTTGCGTAAAACATGTGTCAAAACTTTTTTGCATGAATACATTCCCAGACACATTAGCGAAACAGGGAGACCTAAGCCAAAACGGAAATTCTATCTCCTCTGAGGTTCTATTTTGAAATGAACCTAAATTTTAATATAACTTGTATAATTAGTATAAAAAACTTTTTTGGAAGCGTTTTTGTCGATAAGTGCCGTATTTTTTCTAGAATATGCGATAGACCATCGTTTTTTNCTTGTCAAGAAGTACCTATTATTTCTCACAACATGGACATTAACTATATTCAACTGCCAATTTGTAATTTGCAGGTAAAGAGAATTTTTGCGAATGCATTTCCCTCAAAGCTTCTAAAAAACGTAAGTTCTCGATAAGAACAGTACATAGTTACAAGATACTGTTAACCATAGCCGTGCGTGTTTAAAGATTGTTTGCATTCGATCTTTTCACTTCAAACCTTTTAAAAAATGTTATTGTAAGAAATAGGCGCGTCTTGCTTTCCGTACCCAATTGGGCCAATCGACTTTTTTGTCCTCAGTTTTGTTTGCCTTAGGTGGGCTACGAAAGCACACCCGACGTGCTTTCCGCTACCCCAAATTGTCATGCATTATTTTTTTATTTAAGTTCAATTTGGGTACGAGAAGCCATGGGCGTGCTTGAGTACCCAATTGGTCTGATATGCAAAATATTGTTGTAAAAAACACCCAACGTCATGATTATGTGTCATTAGGTGGTGAGGAATTTCACCGACTGCACTGAGCACGTGATAGCATAAATCTTATGCCGCTAGTAGGGTCAGTTACCGGGAGACTTATCTGCAAAACGAAAGCACCCTCAGTACGGCATCTGCTGAGATTTTTAACGCCTGATCGGTATCATCAACAAAAAATCAATAATAAATTACCCCTATAGCGCGTTTTTAAAGCCCGAAAGGTGTTGTTCATTATGTCAAATTTTCATAATGGTGGAATCATTCTTTTTGAAAAAGTTTAACGACCTCATCAACTCAAAGAATCCGTACTGCATTGTTTCATTTTGGAGTAGTCTCCCGGTTTACTGACCCTACTTATCGTCTATCACCTGGCTCCAGTTGCAGTCGTGAAACTTTCCTCAACCACCCTATGACGAATAATCATGACGTTGCTATATTTCATTCAGACCATTTGCGGTACGCTAAGCCGCCCGATGCTTTCGTACCCAAGGATCAAATAAAAAAATGCAGACCAATTTGGAACGGAAGCACGGGCTGCTTAGCGTACCCAATGGTACACTAGCACCGGACTCGAAAATATCTTCTGACAATACTCACTACGCTAATCTTCCTTACTGTTACATGTGCATCTGTTTTTGACACAGCCGGGGAAATAATTAATTTTCTTGTTATTATTGTCGATTTCGAATTCACTATTTCAAATGAAATGAATTGTTTATTAAATATACTGCATGTATTACATGTCGCCAAAATAATGATGATAAACAAAATGATATTACAACCTGTTGATGTTTTTAGATTTAGTTCCTGATATCTTTTGAGGTCAATTAAGTAAACTATATTCAAAATTCTATCAACAGTTCGGATCCAAAATTTTTATTTCGAAAAAAAACTTATTGTCTTAACTCACGCCCAAATAACAAACAGGACACAAGAATTCCTATATAATTAGGCTACATTTATAATTTTATGCATTTTAACAATATTCGATAGATGTACCAATCACTTATGCATTTGAACTAGTAGGGTTGGCCCGCGCTCCCCTGATTCAGGCCTCCTTATTGTTGACGCCTACGCTCTAACCGAAGAACTTTTCGATGAATATGGTTGAGCCAGAACATGAAACACTAATGTGACTGTCTCTTAAATGAAAAATTCATTAGATGATTTAATAGGTTTTACTCAGTTTTTCAAATTTACAATCATAGGATTACAGGACCTTCAAGGCAGGCTTCAAAAAGGCCATCCCTTTGTCGATTTTTCATTCCCGTTCCCATATTTTCCCTATTTCTTTGCTATGAAAGCTAGAAAGAAGATCAAGCCTCTTTTGGAAATCTGCTCAGAGGACAAATTCGAATATTTAAAAAATGCCGTAATCTGAGCATTTGATACAGCTGCTCTTTACAATCTGACCAATGAAATCGGCCTATTCTCCATTATTTATCAAATCACGGCAGGCGTCCTCATTTTTTTATTAAATTAAGCCAAATATTAATTACACTGGGTGCACCCTTATCCGTACGCCCTCAGCTCGGCCAAAAATCGTACGGGATAAGGTACATCGTACGTAAGGTACTTTTTCGGGGTCGAGTGAAAAAAAGAGCAAAGAAAGATTTTTTATATGTTTTGTGAATTATATAGGCTTTAATTTTGAATACGAAATTCTAGATAGGAATTTTGATCTTTAACTTTCGTTAAAAATAATCAGAAAAAATGTTCAAACAATTGAAAGGCCGACATTACCTTAAAGGTGAAAATAATCAACTTACATCGAGAGAACCCAGAATGCTTGCTGTCTGGAATTACTTCAAAGATTATCTTACGGGGGCTCCTGGTCATTTTTCACGAGTTTTCAAGCCAAATTTTATACTTTATTCGGCTTTTAAACACCTCATCCATAACATTGCTTTAGTAGCTCAAACTGACACCAAATATCTTGTTGAGAATAAATAAAAATTAGTTCATCGGACCAATTTATTTTAATCTTTTTCTGATTACTTGAAAATTGTTAATTACTAGTTTTCCTGAAAATGGGTACAATCGTCGGATTCGACCAATTTTTTAATCACCTTATTCACCAGAATTTTTGTGCTCTGTTTAAAGCTATCTAAGAATTCATCCGGATTAGTCGTCAAAGCAAAAGCCTGAATTAAAAAATTTGGCTAACAATCTAGTAAACAATGCCAGGAGTCCCGTAATCGTATGCGGGAGTGGATGGCGTTTGTGGCAAGTCACCTCGGATTATTTGAAAACTTATTGAAAATTTACACAGAAATCTGTTCCTATTCAAGATTGAACGGACAAGCCGAACATGACCAGGTGTATGTAATAATTTGCTATTGTCCCGAAACTCCGTTCGATTGCTTGCTGCTTTAATTCAGGAAAAACATTATGGGATGAAAAGATTATCAGCCGGAGGATTCTGCATCGGTTATGCAACAAGAAAAAAAAACAACTGAAATTAACTGATTTATTAAAAAGATATAAAGTTTTTTTGTTGTATTGTAAGTCTATATATTCACCAAAATAGTTCTAACCGTTGCCAAGTTAGCTAGTTGTTTCATTTTTTTTGAAAAAGAAATTAGAGAAATTTAGAAATCTGGAAGAATTGTTCTTCTAATTTTCCGTACGGATAAGGGCGTACGGTAAGGGTGTTTCGTCACTCAAAATCTACGGTAAGGGTACATCGTACGAAAAGGGATGCGTCGGATAAGTGAACCAGTGTAATAAGAAACACTAACTCTTTCGTTAGTTCAAATAAAAAATCATATCTTTAATAATCAAATAAAATTTGCTATAGTTTAATTTTAGAAAACAGACCTTCAACATAATAGTATAAGCTGGTTCCTCAAATTGTTTTGCGCTATTCAATCCCAAGCGTAAAGTTACTAATGGTAATGTCACCCATCAGAAGGACGATGTTAACGATGAAGCGCCAGTAATAAGAAGGATAACAATTATATCATACATTTGATTAGAGGTATCCCGTCCTTTAATTTGCCATATTCTCGATAGAAATATTAGCGAACACGACTTCAAGGATATTATTCGATTAGCCCTTTGTAGAACTAGCCGTCATCTTGCGTAGAACAGTGTCAAAACTTTTTGCCATGATACACTCCAGAAACATTAGCGAACAGGGAACCTAAGCCAAACGGAATCTATCTCCTCTGAGGTTCTATTTGAAAATGAACCTTAATTTTATATAAATTGTATAAATTAGTTACAAAACTGTTTTAAAGCGTTTTGTCAAACTGCCGTATTTTTTCTAGAATTGCGTTTAGACCATCGTTTTTTTGATATTTTCCTCGGAAATTTTAATAAGTGAATTTTGAAATCCTAACCTCAGGGAGGTTATTTCACAAATTCACTTAATTTTCGACAAAAAAAAGTCAGGAACAAATTAAAACTTCTTGGAGCCGTTTTTTTTTAATTTCGACCCCAAGATCAAATATGATTTTCAGTCACGTAGAAAAAAATTTCCGAAAAAAAATTGCTTCGATTTTTTCGAAGTAGATCTCAAAGAAACATATGAGAGAAAGTTGGCTTAAGTTCAACCCGATATTTGAAGTTTTGTGGTCACAATTGACACGAAACGATTATTTTAAACTAAGTTTTGAGAAACTTCTTTAACACAAAGTCGAAAACGCAAAAAATTTTCGAATTATTTTTGTTGTTTCTATTTGGTTGTTTTTTTTAAAACACAAAACAATGCATTTGGTGGGCATTTTTATGACTATTAATAAATTGCAGAAATGTAGGGGCCGGTGGGATACTCTTAAATTTCAATAAAAAGTTTGAACAAATAAAATACACATTCCTGACCAAAAATTAAAAAATTGAGGAAAACATGAAATCATGAAATTTAATTATTCATTGAAATTAGCAAAAATGTCGGTGTCCGAGCTGATACACGAATTCAATAAAAAAGGTTTTTGCATGATTGATATAATGTTACCTATATGGTTGGTATAACAACTTTTAACATTTTTGTACGTAACTCTTTTAAACCGACATCGTTGACGTGCGAACTAAAGACAATTTTCGCATTTTACAACTCTTAACCTCATCACACCTAGAAACTAGGACTTCGCCTTACACCCAAAAGCTTTTTAAGGCACTACTTTGAGCGTTTATGACGGGAAAACTGGAGATAATATCAACTTATTTATTCCGAGTTATTTAGATCAAGGATAGAAATTATTATATAAAACATAGGAAAAGGGTTTGAGGAGGTTAATCATTGATGCGGGCATTTAAAAATATGGATTCAGGGCCGTTAACCGACAGATCGTCTATTATGCAATCCAGGGTTTTTGATTGGTTGCTAGTATCCCGCGTTGTCAGTTTCATTCAAATAGTCACGATCTGTCAACTGAGGGCCTTTAATCCATATAACAAAATTCAGACTACAGCATGATTCATACAGCATGTAGTACTCGAAATTCACATTCAGCATAAAGTTGTAGGACATAAATTTTCAAAAAACAGTTGGCAACGTCGGTTGTTTTTGTGATAAGTTTGAACTGATTCTGAAAAATAAGTATTCTGCGCCCCATCATGCTTTTTAACAAATGTAAATCGTTGTAACAAGCTGCATGTTCAGGTGTGATTTTTAGTTCAACAAATTAGTATGGTTTGCAAGCATTTTAAGCTTATTATTCCAAGCGGTGAATATTCTTGCGTAGGTTAAAGTTATTTGATAGCATCAATTATAATAGCGCCATGTTAAGGCTAACCCGCTCAGAACAAAACCCATGACTCATATAGAAGAACTAATTTTGAAAGTGGAGTCAATTTATTAATACCTCAGACTAGGCTGGTATCGGTATTTTTTGACCTCCTTGGTTGGTCGATACGAAGTTATATCCCTTTAACACCTTCCTGTTAATCTATGATGTGCGGGCTGAAAAGCGGCCTCATGAGTGGTTAGGAGGGGTCTTAGGAGTGTTAGGACTGGCTCCGTCAGCCCGCACATGATAAATTAACAGAAAGGTTTTAAAGGGATATTCGGATTAATTGTAGGGTGGCGATCGATATCGAAAATATATCTAAGCGGCATTTGTTTCAAAATGTTTTTTTCCTGGAGTAAGTGTGCCTCTGCGAAAGCTTGTATTTGAGTGTAGTTTACACAGCTCCGAATAACGATTTCTTGCCATTTTGTGCAAAAAAGCAGTTATTTTCGTGAAAAATAGCATTCTGAAATTAAAAGTGTCGATAATTCAAAAAATAGTTGACCAAAGAGAAAATAAATTTTTACCTTGGAATGAGAAACTTCGTGATGATACGCTGATAACATTAATTTTCTATTTAAAGTTAGTCGATGTTTAGCCAATCAGAAGCCGTTAATTTTTCGAAACTTTTGAAATTTTCAAACATTTTTTCTTGATCTTTGAAAAATCTTGAACAAAATGTACTCTTTTATTTTTTCATAACTATCATAGATTTCCAATGCTAAAAAACCGATAATAGCCCACCTCAGACTTAAAGACTATAAGTTATAGACTTTAACTTATAGTGATTAAATAAAAAACTGTTTTATGAAATATTTAAGGGGGTAGCAGCGATGTGGCAGATTGGTACATTTTTTCAGAGTGATTTATGAAAGAAAAAAAAATGTGAAAATTATATTTTTTACTTTTTATCTTCAATAAAAGTGTTCATTCTTGCAAATGTTTATATTTTTAATTTCTCAACATTCTTAAGAATCTGTAAAAATATCAAAAACCACTTTTCATTACAATTCTATTTCCAACTTGACCCGATGTGGGATTTTTTTTAAAGGAAATATTTATAAACTTCAGACAGGGTGTAATGCACTAATAAGTGGCAGAATCATTACCCACATGAAAAAAATTCTCCAATATGAAAGTTTTTTTTTCAATGAAAAATTGAGAAAAACAGCTTTTTAGGAAAAAAAATTGACCTTCAATTGAGTTAAAATTAAAAATGTTTCTGAGTTTCAAAAGTAAGTAGCCTATTACACCGCAGGTTTATATTGTTTTTTTGAAAAATATAAAATTTTCATAAATTGCGTGCCAATGGACAAACCGGTCTCACAAGCAAGTGTTGTAATTTTATCTAGTTCAGAAACAAATTCGCTTGACATTTCATCGATTGAAATACGGAATCAAATAGATACTATAAATTCACATTGATTGCTTTATTTTTAGGAGATTTCAAAAAATCAACATAAAAATTTTTGAACTTGATTTGCGGAAAATTTCATAATATTTCTAAAAAGTCGACAACAAATGACAATAACATTTCATGATTTTTTCAAACAGCAGTCAGAAAATATTAAACATCATGAAAAAGGCTCTTTTTTCGTTTTATTCACAATTTCAAAAATTATTCAGAAAAATTTGGACAAAAAATGGTAAAAATGTTCATAATGTTGAATTTGTTCGAAAATTTACGAATTATAAAAAAAAAGTTCGAACTCAAATCTTCTTAAATAGATAAATAATGATTTTAATGAGCTGATACACATTTATTTTGTTCAGCTACGTAATAGCACAAAAAATAAACCACTAATTATTTTCGTAAATAAAATTTACCGCCAGTCTGCCACATCGCTGCTACCCCCTTAACCTTATTTATCAACATGAATCATTTCATTTATGAAATATTAATAAATTAGGCTACACTTTGGCCAAATTTATTATATTAATGATATGATTGATGGTAACCTTCACCTGGCACAAGCAAAAAACATGGTAAATTAAATATGCAACCGGGCTTTCACTGGTGCAGAAGATTCAAAATTACATTTTAATACTGTTTTTCCTGACAAATATTGCTGAATGTCATAAAAAAATTAATATCAAGAATAAGATGCACTTGAGAATCTTTATTTTGGTCTCTGTGTTTCAAAACACAGCGGCGCAGGCGATGGTTAATATTTAAACAAGGTTATAATATATTTTAATAAAGCTATTTTTTGATCGATTTTGTTTCAGCGAAACTGAAAATTTGTAAATTCAGGAATAAGTTTTATGAATCATCACGAAAGGTTCTGGAGAATTTATGAGCTTTCTTATCCAAAACTTTTGAAAATAACGATAATTTCAAATTGTGTTAAAGATTTTCAGAAAAATTAAATCATCCGCTCACTGTTAAAACCAGTGATGTATCTCTAACCGTAACACTTACTGACTCCGAAAAAAGGTTTTAGTTTAAAAAAAAATAATTTATTTGTGGTAAGAATGGCAATGAATATCAGATGATAAATACACCACGTACTCAAACTTCCCGACACCTATGATTTGACCAATTTTGTCAGGAACTTTCAGTTATTGCCAGCACGTTTCAGTAACTGTCAGGACGTTTGATACATATATTTTTTTTGAATTTTATGAAAAAAAGCAAATAAAACTGTGAGTTTTCAGTAAAGCTCGCCTAAGATTTGAGGAAAAAAAATTATTGAGCATAATTTGAAAACTTAATTTTAGAAAAAACAAATTGAAGAGAATTTCCTGTGAAATTTGGCTCAACAGAGTAAAAACCCCTTTCTTCAGAAATCTAAAAAAATAATCTACAGCTAAGTTTATAATAAGTACAGTAGACTCTATGTGCACGCACTACGAGTAGCCCCAAAACGCACGACTTTAGCGCGAATGACAAAAAAGTGTCAGAGTGGTGCACGAGTGCCTAGAATGACAATCGTGAAGGGCGCACTTCTGGTCTCAGGCTCTGGGCCTGAATCTGTTTATTCAAACTTTTAAGTCCACCAATAAGGCAATTTTAAATATTTTTTTTTAAGAATTTATTAACAAGTTTCTTAACAAAAAAATATACCTATTTTTTTACTAATTTTGGACATTTTCTAAATTTGAACTGAATTTTGATATCAAAAGAATACCTGAGACTTGATATTGAACAATTATATGATCATCTCGAGTTCATCTACAACCTAACGATAATATGAAAAAAAAAGTATAATTTTAAGAATGCGCTTTAATGGGGTGGTCGTCGCAAAATGAGGCTCTAGAAACAAATTTTCCCAATTTTATTTTTATGCTTTTTTATGAAAATATGGAGAATTACAAGCATTTTGGTACTCGTTTTATTTTGATACATGGATAGGAAAGCACTTTTTGATGAGTTCAAAAATATTTCGTATGAAAAAAGTTGAAATTTCTTGATTTTTGGAAATTTAAAACACGATTTACAGAAAAACGAGTCAGAAATTTAGACAAAACTCAACATGGTGTTTTGCACGGACTCTTCAGCTGCACATTAATCTGGGTTTCGAATGTGTGACTTCCAAATCCAGGGAGGAGAAACATTTTGATTAGGACCCCTAAACAAGGGTCAAAATACAGTTTTTGGTGATACTGAGAGCAAATTTTAGAATTTTCAAAAAAAATCAACTTGGTGTTTTGCTCACGTTCTGTCCGGTTTATTTGAGTCATAAATAATTGTTGTACCCTAAAAACTCAGGGAGGAGATACATTTTGAAAAAATAATTCCGTTATTTTTGTTAGCACGTTTCTGATTGGACGAGCCATCCGTCACTTTTGATTTATTTTTAGGATGCAAGATTTTTGTTCAAATATATCAGAGAGAGGTAATGTTTCGTCCGACGTGGGTGCAGTAGTTATTTTCAACCACGGTCTCAAATTCGGTATTGTTTTTCTCGAATCCGAGCGTCCAGCACATGAGAAATTGATTGCAAGCAAAAAAAAGTTTTTTACTATCGGATAACTAGTCCTAGAACATCGGATTTGCTTGCAAAAATAATTAATTTATTTACAATTCCATACATCGGACAGTCTCAAATTACAAAAAATAATAATCACAGCAAAAAATTACACTAAAGGAAAGTGTTTCAATATTATAATTGTTACAATTTTTGCCCCTTTTTCAATATTTAAATTTTTAGTCTTATCAATGTTATAATTTACTGAGCGAAATCTGCATAAAATAGTGATTGCGAGAAATCTGACATAAATTATTGAAATTTTTTGAATCTCTTATTTTACCAAGATAATCGAGAATGATTTATGAAAAAGAGAAAAAAAATCGCATGTACCGTTCGTGCGTTATACTTTTTTTTGTAAAATAATGTACATTTCTCCTATATTTAACTATAGCAATGAATTTTCAAAAAAAATTCCCGGCAAATTAAAATAAATTGAAAAATTTTTATCAGTCAATATTGAAGAATTTTTTTCTGACAAATAATTTTGGCATAATGTAATTTTCGGATACGTGGATATGACGGTATACTTCAATGGAGAGAAATACCAGCAATTCGGTTTTATGCATTTAAAGGTTTATGTGATAAGATTTACTAAAATGAATCAATTTTTGACTTCTCAAGGTTACGGACTACAATATACAATTGGAAAATAAACGTTCACTTAATTCTAACAAAAGATATTTGAGTTTTAAAAACGGCTTATTTTTCCCCAGCACATTGCTTGAAGCACCTAAAATCCCTTTAAGGGGGTTGTGGGTGTAGAATGTTGGAATTGCTGGGGAAAATAGCCCTTTCCTCCAGCTGGACTGGAAGGGTCGACGGGCAGATAAGAATAAATGAGAAAAAATATACGGGAGACTAAAACCTTCTCTGTCAACTGCAAGTAACATTTTTTAATTCTGGTGAAGGATGGCTCACCGGTGCGGCATCGAACAACTGGTAAAAATATGTTCTCAATTCACACAAAAAATGTAAAATCTCGTCAATTTTGCTTTAAATTGAATAAAACAAAGATGTTGCGATAAAGTACGACGTCTTCAAATAATTACTATAAAATAAAAATAAACAAAAATCTCTTTTGATTTTTAGACGGTAAAAATGAAATTCATGGTAAAATAGCTAGAGTAATTGGTTAAATAACCACAAATCGTAGACTCTATTTCTACGACCGCGTCGCCATTCACCATTCACTTCGACATTTTAACGACGTTTAAATCAATTAAATGACCACCGAATCATTTTAAAGTTATCCTTGGATTAACTTTAAAACATACTGACCTTTGTATGGCGTTTTTTTGGAAATTTATACTGTTTATTTACAGGTACCTTATTTTTTTGCAAAAATTTTAGATCACAATAAAACCTTTCGTCATGATGCAGAAAAAATTCTTACAGACTTTTTCCATTACACCAATTAGTCCAAAAATGATCACGTGACCTTCAAATTAATTTGAAATAAGGTTTGGTTTACGTACCAAATAGTCTCAAACTTACGGCGGGCGCACGCAATTTTAAGTTAATAAACGATAATGCTAGAATTTTGAACATACGGAATTTTTCCAAAAACCCGTCCCATCCGGTCGGGATCTTATTTTTCAATGAAATACGGATTTTTTATAATATTTCAAATCTCACTTATTTTTGGATTATTCGTCACGTGAATCTCTACTCGGACTTTGGTGTAATGAG